>VZTX01015836.1:0-18997 GCA_013400915.1 Pardalotus punctatus
CTTTCCCCATAGCAGAGCTGCTCTCTGGACTGCTCCAGCAGCTCAAAGTCCACCCTGTGCTGGCCCCAGGGCTGGGGCAGCTCTGCAGGTGGGGTCTCACCTGAGCAGGGCAGAGGGGCAGAATCCCTCTCTCCCCTGCTGCCCATGTTGCATTTGATGCTTCTTTTTGATTCTTCTCTATAATTCCACATTGCTTCTTTTTTTAGTTGGAACTAGAAATTTAGTCAGATGTTTGTCCCTTTTTTCCCTGCAGGGGTTTTTCAGCTTTTAAATGCTATGGAAGAAGATGGTGTATGCTGCAGCAGAGCACTGCCTGAAGCCTGCCCCAAAATTCTGAGAGTGAGAGGTAATTGTTTGCTTAGCTGACAATGGAGCTGGGTTCTCCAGAGCCAAAGTAGCACTTCAGATGATAAGGGCAACCTAATAAAATTGGCTCTTTAACTATTTGTAGGCTGTAAGAAAACAGTATGGAAAGAATATTTTCTACTAGCAGGGGACAGAGTCAGGGTTCCAATCTAAGGTTTTGTCTAAGCATGCATAGAAGTTACACTGAATAAAGAATATGAATAAAAATTGTTTAATGTGTGCCAATAAAAGTAGTCACTAACTAAAGTCTCCTTGCTTGACTCCAGCCAAATCATCACAGTCAAGACCCTTCCTCTGCCTGTGTGGCAGAGATTGCTGGTTGAAGCCAGTGGGAGTTTTGCAGCATTTTTCCTGGAACACGTGAGCTGGTGTAATAAGTTTACCCTACTTGGACTTAGCAGAATAAACCTTTAGTGCCCCTGTGTAATCCTGGCTATGCAGCTTTCCTCTGTCTGGCTGAGCTGGTGCGGTTCCTTGAAAAAACGGGAAACTTGTAACTAAATGCATGGTGAACCCTTTTCCTTGCTCTGGCAAGTTCCTTTTCCTTGCTCTGAACAAAACTTGCCATGTGTTCATGGCTGAGGATTAGCGCTTGCTCCGCTCTCAACTCAACATTTCAACTTTCAGTTGCAGATTTGCAGTCTGAGGGAATGTCAGCATGGAAAACTTCATTCTCCAAAGGGAAAGCTGACATGCAAGTGTCACTTTAGTGAATAGAATAAGAGTTTTAAGTAAGTGTTTCTCAGTTATCAGTAATAAGCTTTGAAGTGCAAAGCTGAATGACTAAGGCTTCTGTACTCAAAGGTCTCCAAGTGAACTGCAGCTGGAAAATGTAACAAGAATCAGTTTTCCAACATGACAGAACCATACTGTGTTCTGCTTATATGATGATTCATGACCACTACCTCTCTGTGTGGGCTTGTTCTTGCGCTTTCCTTGTTCTTCCACAGCAGCATCCTTTTTTTTTCCCTGGAAAGACCTTTTTTTGCACTGTTGTGTGTGTACCACTGGTGGAGAATGCTGGATTACCTGCACTTGAGGGTTGAGACAGAGCTCCCAATGCCGTATCACAGCACACAGCCAAATCTATGCCTGACCTAAGAGTGAAGTCAGTCTTTTGGCTCTGGGAATGAGTTCAGCATTGGACCAGGCCTTATTCAAGCCTTGATTGCTTCACTGTTCAAAAAAAGGGTGAAAAAAGTGCACTAAAATGGGCTGAAATGTAACTCTGAACAGCTGAGCTATTTAGCTGGGGTTCTTAGTAGACTACTGTCGTGGTTTGACCCTGGCCAAATGCCAGGGATTTAGGACATCTGCTTTCTATGCTCTCTCCTGCTGCATTTACGCAGAGGAGAGGACTCAAACTGACACAAACACACTGGACTCATGAGTTGAGATGAGGCAGTGATGGGGAGGGGATGCACGAGAACATGAGCAAAGAGATGAGAGACTTAAGTTGCAAAATGATTTATTAACCTAATAGAGTTGGAGGATAAATGAGAGGTAAAAATAAGCTTTTAAGACACCATTCCTTCACTCACCCCCCTTCCCTCTTAAGACACTGTTCCTCAGCTCACCCCCCTCCCTCTTTCACACAACCAACAGCTCCGGGGTGGGGCAGGGTATGGGGGTTTCCCTTTGGTCAGGGTCAGTCCACCAGGGAGAAGAGTCCTCTCCTCAGCCATGGGGTCCCTCCCACGACAGACAGTCCTGTGTGAACTTCTGGTGTGGGTCCAATCTCACGAGCAGCAGCCCGGCCGAAATCTGCTGCAAACACGAGTGCTTGTCCATGGGGTGAAGGCTCCCAAGCCNTGGGCTGCAGGGGGACCACCTGCTCCCCCCATGGTCTTCACCACGGCCGGCAGAGGGTTTTCAGCTCCAGCGCCTGGAGCACCTCCTCCCCCACCTTCTCCACTGACCTTGGTGTCTCCATGTTGTTTTCCCTCACATATTTTCACCTCCTCCTCCTCCTCTGGCTACAAAGAAGTGCGTGCACCCATTGTTTTGATTTTTTCTTAAATATGTTTTCACAGAGGCGTAACTAACATTTCTACTTGGCCCAGGTTTGGCCAGCAGCATGTCCATCATCTTCAGAGCCATCGGAGATTGGCTCTGCTGGAAAGGGTGAAAAACGTCCAGAACCTTCGCACAGGACACACAGGAGCCATCTTTGTGCCCCTCCCTACCCACTAGCAAAAACTGGGCCAAGTAAAACCACCACAACTACAAACTTCATAACAACTTTCATAACTCATGTTTTGTCGCTTCCCTCCACAGAGATGAAATGCACTGATTTACATTTGCTCTTTTCTTTTTTTAACATTAAGAGAAATAATCAAGCACTTTGTAGGCTACACAGGAAAACGGTAAGTGATTTGGCTATTTTACTTTATATTTTTTACTCGTAAATACTATGAGTTGATGAATATTTAAATAGGATCAACTCTGCATTAGCTTGTGGATAATTTGCATAACCTCTAGCATTCTCACTAGTGCAAGTGACACTGATGCCATACAGGACAAAGCTGTGCCAAAGGCTGGGACATGGTGTGCAGTGTGACTGCCTGTGGCTGGCGAGCTTCCAGCGTCCCAGGCATTGCTGGTTTCAGTCATGGGGACAGGAAGCCTGGAGAAAAGGGGGCTCAGAGGGACCTTGTGGCTCTGCACAGCTCCTGACAGGAGGGGACAGCCGGGGAGGGTCGGGCTCTGCTCCCAGGGAACAGGGACAGGAGCAGAGGGAACGGCCTCGAGCTGGGCCAGGGGAGGCTCAGGGTGGACATCAGCAGGAATTTCTTCACAGAAAGGGTTGTCAGGCATTGGAAGGCGCTGCCCAGGCAGGTGGTGGATTCACCAACCCTGGAGGTGTCCAAGGAACACCTGGACATGGCACTCAGTGCTCTGGGCTGGGTGACAAGGTAGGGGTTGGTCACAGGTTGGACTCAGTGACCTTGGAGATCTTTTCCAACCTAAATGATTCTGTGATTCCATAAAGTATGAGAAAATAAAAATGTTTGTCCCAGGTTTGAAGTCGTTTGATCTGGTGGCCTGGAAAGAGGAAAAAGCATTTTATTGTCAACTCAGATTGCATAAGGGTACCTGTAAAAACAGACAGGAGGTAAAGTCGCTCAGAGAAGCTGTGGCTGTCCCATCCCTGGGAGTGTCCAAGGCCACGTTGGATGGGGCTTGGAGCAACCTGGGATAGTAGAAGGTGTCCCTGCCTGCTGCAGGGGGTGGAATGAGATGAGCTTTAATGTCTTTTCCAACCCAAACCGCTCTGTGATTCTGTGATTCTACAGTGACCTATCAAACTGCCCTGTTCTGCACTGCAGGAAGGCTCTCAGTGCACACACAGTGCTGCTGACTGCTGCTGCATCCTACAAGGGTTTGCTTTTGTCACAGCCCGGGTTCTCTGGATGGGCTTCAGAGCAGCTGCTGAGCCATGAACAATTCAGGTTAGGGTGACCCTACTGATACCATTCCTAGTCCCAGTGTTCAGCTATTTTTATCTCGTTACTCATCTGTGCACAGTAGGTGCCTTTCTAGGTGTACCTGTGTAACCTGCTCTGTCAAGTGTATGAGCTGCCTGAGCCTGTACAGCCCTCACTCCTGGCACAAATAACAGTCCAGCAGCTGTCCAGCTGTTTGACCTGCCTGGCAATGAGAAGAATAAAGAAAGAAAATGCACAAAAACTGGCAAAATATGAAGCCTGCTTTCCAATACTTCATACCTATTGCGGGAGGATGAGGGTGAAGAAAACAACTTTCATGTGTACCTTTTGATACTTGCACTTCAAAGTGCAAGTAATGGTGAAAAACAACTTTCCAATGTGAGTCTATGCATCCTGGGAACGTGTATAAGGGATTGCATTTGTGGATTTCCAGTGAAAATACTTCTAGGGACCAAAGTCCCATAGTACTGTGTGGTGCAGTATGCAGAGAGAAAGGGTTTTGCCAAGAATAATACGGAACAGAAGGATAAATGTGTTGTTCTTCCTCTCAAGACAGGCAAGCCAGGATCTCAAACATGGACTAGGGAATGGGAGGTACAAGGGTGAAGCCACTATCCCACTAAAATGTGGAATGGATGGCAAATGAAGGGAAGATCCCAAAATGAGACTAAACTGAGGGCTCAGGCTGGGCTGCAAACTAATCAGTAGGTTTTTGCTTCAGTCTCTTCAGGAAGTACTTGAACTGGGAGGAATTAATGACTGAAGATAGCTAGGAGGGGCATATTGGGATTTTGGTGTCTGGGAAGAGGGAAGAAAGAAAAGGCAGTTGCTAGTAGTGAGGTAGGATAACTTACACTGCAGTGAGCAGATCAATTCTAAAGGGCAGCCTTTTCTTTTTGAACAATAATTGATTATTTTCACTGCATATCAGTTATTTATTGATAAACAGAACTTTCAATGAGGAGGGACTGGAACATGCCCCCTCACTGCTTGGCCTCCCCAGCTCCAAGGCAGGTGAGCTGGCTGATAAAAGCACACAAATAAGCCACTTGACTGGCAAAAGTATCTAGAAAAATCAGTACAGGCTTCCATGGAAAAGACACTGATGGTCTGGAAGGCAGCAGAAGGCTGAGGTGTAGCTGGAGGAGCAGTGCAGGCAGAGTCTCATCTGCATGAGGATGGGCACAGGGCCCCAAGCAACAGAGACAGATTTCCTGGAACGTGGATTTTCGTTCCTGCTATTTAAATTGTTAAATGCAAATTTCTGTGCTTCACTGCCAAGAGACATGAGTTTTGTGAACAGGAGGACATGACTATCAAGCAGCTTGAGAGACAGAGGTTAATAGGCAGGTCAGCCCAGGTCATGGGTAAAGTCTGAAGACAAACTGAGATTCAGCGGAGGAGAGCTGGAGAAGGAAGAATGACCAACAGGAAATGAAGTTCCAACAATAAACCTTATCCTGAAAAATGCCAGATTGTTTTGCATTCCAGTAGGAATATCTGTCTTGGTTCTCAGGGTAGGATGCTGCTTCATGGGACAGTAAAGAAAACAAGCAGTTCTCTGGGGAAAATTTGACATGCCAGATATCCAGCCACTGGGTGAAATGCTGAAGGAGAAGAGGGAGAGAGCTGCTTGTCATTCCCAGCACTCCCTTGAGCCCAGGGTTTACTTCCTCCAGCTCTTGATGCAGCAGGCTTTGCATCCTCTGGTTTCCTTGGACTGATACAGTTGCAAACCAGGCTTTTTTGGAGAATAATAGTTGTGTGTTAGCTTGTGTGTAGTAGTTACAGCTCACTGAATTTGAACAGTCTCGTCAGCTGGAGCGCGAAGCCCTTTAGACCACACATTCCCCTGTAAAAGCTTGGTTTAGAAATGGCCTTGTTGCATCTCTTCCAGCAGAAAAACACAAAATTCAGCAGTAATGGTTTGTAGTACAGCAGTTTGGGTTTGGATGCTGCCTGTCTCAGGGCTGGATAATATTCAGTGAGTACTAAGGCAGAAAGTATCTTAATCATAGCCATTGATGTCCAGCCATTGGTGCACTTTCCATGTGTTTTCAGGATTAGGTTTTGATCATTAAGAGTTGGATTAAGGACCAAGTCAGCATGTGAAGATGTTTGAGGGAAGTTAATAATAATTAGGAGCAATAATATGTATTTATACCTGTGGTAGGAGATCTAACTTGAACTTCTTTTGAAACAATGGGAGAAATGGAGATGGAGGAAAAAGGGAGATGGAACAATCCTCCATTGCCCATTTGTTTGTTGTCAGCAACATAACTTGAGGAAATCTGAGCTTTCAGGCTGACAAATGTTTTAATTCTCCAGGCTTGAGGAAGAAAACTGTTTGGTCTGGTTTGCCAGCTATATATCTAATATCTAGATATTAGAACTATAAACCATCATGTGACAGTACTCTTGCAGTAATTTGAGTAATTTCTTTTTGTTTGTCACTCTTCCCTGGTGACTTTACAGCCCTTGCAGCTGCAGAGGACCACTGGGAGGATTAAGTCATGGTTTGCCAGCCTTTGACACAAACTAAAATGTATGCAAAGGTTTTGGGACTGAGTCTTATGGGATATCATGCCAGGACATGCCAAAGAAGTTCTTGGAAGATGGAAACACTTGTGGGTTTATTAAGAAATCTAAGGAATGTGGAGTATTTCACTTCAATAAATGTCAGTCTCTAGCTTCCGGCTCACTACTGCTGAGACAATTTCCTCTTACTTGAGCAGAGGTCTGGAAGGATAACAACCAAGCTAGAGAATGTTGGCTATCAGCCTCTGCCTTGAAATGGAGGAAAATAACATACTGACCTTCTTTTCTTTCCAGTAATTCCATCCTCTCTGAGATATTGACACAGGAGCAGAAATCCTGGTTAGTGGTACAAAATAAAGGTGCCTTTCAGCACCCAAAGTTTACCCTGCATAACAAGGCAGCACATACTGCCACAGGGAGCTCACTACACAGCTGAGCAGCAAAAGAGACAGAAAAGGGTCAAAACCCTGCAAAGGTGGTTTGTCAGCACGTCCAGCAGAATGAGTGCGGCAACATCTGGAGCATTGTGTTCAATTCTGGTCTCCGCAGTTCAGGAAAGACAAGGAGCTACTGGAGAGGGTCCAGCAGAGGCCACAAAGATGATGAGGGGTCTGGAACACATCTCTGATGAGGAGAAACTGTGTGAAGTGGGCCTGTTTAGTCTGGAGAAGAGAAGACTGAATCTCACCAATCCATACAAATCTCTCCAAGGCAGGTGCCAAGAGGGTGGTGCCAGACCCTTCTCAGTGGTGCCCAGCAACAGGACGAGGAGCAACGGCCATAAAATAAATCACAAGTTCCACCTCAACGTGAGGAAGAGCTGCTGTGTGTTGAGGGTGATGGAGCACTGAACAGGCTGCCCAGGGAGGGTGTGAAGCCTCCCTCTTTAGAGACATTCCAAACCCACCTGGATGCACTCCCGCGTCTCCTGCTGCAGGTGACCCAGGGGTTTGGGCTGGGTGAATCCCAGAGGAATTCTGTGACTCTGGGAAAATGGTTGGAGGAGAGGCAAAGAGTATAGAGGGGAGAAGGAAAGAGACAAATGGGTATCACTGAAGTATCTGATAAGCTGAATTCCTTCCCCATTTTCCACCACAATTATGAGAACTTTGTCCTGAAATAGTTGTATCAAGCCAATAACTATTTCCCAAGGTCAGGATGTCCTTTCCCAGCTCCTCACTGCAAAGTTGTCTGTATTTGTCATCCATGGCCAGAATTAAATGATAGAATCATAGAATATCCTGAGTTTGAAGGGATCCACAAGTATCAGGCGACTCCTGAGTCCTCTCTGGCCTCTCTGGCAGAGCTGAGTACCTCCAGTATTGCCTGCCTGACTGGTGACTGGGACTCAACACTAACCACCACATGTAGAAGTCCTGCCCAGTAGGAATGTTTGGGGGTTTGGCTTTCCCTGCATTCAAGTGGAATTTACAGCTCTGTGGCCAAACACTACCCAGACAGTGAAGGACATTTTAATACCAAATCCACGAACAAATCAATTTACTGCAGTAAAGCTACTTAGGGGGCCCATCTGGTAACTGCTAATTTACAGACTGGGCCATCTGCCACTCTCGCAGGCTGGGAAGACTGGAAAAGTTACCCAACATAGCCAACAGTTTGGCTTTGTTTTCTTTCTCCCCCCCCTCAATGCTGTGTTTTGTTTCGCCGCTAACTGACAGCAACACAGCGGTTTCTGTTCTGAAATCCAGATTTTTCAACCCTTGGATAATCTCGTGCTGCTGCTGTGACTCAGCAGTTGTCCCTGGGTATGTTTATGCAGCATTGAAGCTGCTGACAACAGGATGGTTTGGGAAGCTGGGTTTCTACCCAGCGCCTGCATATTTTAGGTTGGTGTGACAGGATGTGTGGAAAATTTATTTTAAATGTATGGTTTTGAAGCTTTACTCCTCTGGAGCTGGAGAATGATGGAAACAAATTGATCATAGAACCATGGGATGGTTTGGGTTGGAAGGGCCCTTAAAGATCATCTAGTTGCAGCCCATGAGATGTGTGACGTGGTGGGCAAATCCATCAAGAGCTGCAGATTTTCTCTCTGTTTAAGTCGGTTTTGATGATTTTTGACCATGTGTGGGGAATGAGAGATGAAGGGAGCTTGAAATTCTTCACACTTTGCCCTGAGTGACTGAGCCAATGGTTGGTTTTGTTCAAGGTGTACGTGACGGGGTCTCATCATCTGCTCTTGATGATACCAGCTTTCACAATGCTTGTTGGGGTGTCCTGTGCAGGCCCAGGGGCAAGATTCAATGATCCTTGTGGGTCCCCTCCAGCTCAGGATGTTCTCTGATTCTGTGACTCAATGACAAATATCTTACTACAGCAGAAAATTCCAACTAGGCAAAGCCTTAGACAGAATACTGTTTTCCCTTGAGAATTTTGCCTTTCAAAAAGGGCTGGAATTTAATCCATGCTTTTTTCTGTGCTAACTGGATAATGTTTTAGGTACCTGAGTAGTGGAAGTGGTGGCATATAGGATTTACATATTCTTCAACAGATGGGGAAAACCGAATCAGCACAACAGACCCAACACTGATCTTCGGGGGGTTTGACCCTGAGATCTCCTTTGGGCTTCCCTGGATTAAGATGGCAGATCATCCTAAAAGGGGAAAAAATCAGCAGCAACAAAACTTTTTGTTTCCAAGGCAAAGACCCAAAGCCTTTCCTTACTTCATGAGACTAATGGTATTCTGCCCACTGGGACACAGACTTTCCACTGGAAGTTTGGAGCTGGAGTTTCTTTTCCATCTGAGCATGCTTTTCCTCACTTAGTGTGATCGAATGTGCTATCCCTAGGGGACACATTAATTGAATTCTCTATCAGCCTCTGCTTTAAGAACGAGGAGGGCCCAGAGGACAGATTACCAATAGGGGTCCTGTGGCTAAGGTGATTAAAAATTATTTGGCTGCAGAAGAGAGAATGTTGTTGTTCTCCATTGTGTTTCTCAGCAAAGAGATAGCACTGAGACTGACTACAGGGTGACAGGTCAGACATGTTTAATTTGAACAGCTATGAAAAGAAACTTGCAGTAGGGCTGCTCATTGGGAATTTAATAAATAAAAGTTAATATCATAGCTCAGTGTAATCTCAAGGATAGCTCTTCATGTACTCTTCTTAGAATCCATGCTAGCAAAATCTTAAGATAGGATGTTGTGTCAAGAGCAGAGTGAGTCTGAAATGCCAACGGTGAGGGAAGCAAGACACACAAATCAATATGATTTATAAGCAAGCTTCGACTTTATTCGTGGAACTCAGTGCTTTTGTACTATTACAGTTAATTATGCCTACTGGTCGTAACATCGTTGGTTGACTACAAAAAGTTACATCTACATGTCTTTCCCACAGGAGGCTTTTGTTTTCAGGGATTCTTCTTGTTCCTCTAACTACAACTCCCTTCCTACTTTCCCAATCACTCAAGGATAGCCTTGGCTATTCTTGCTATCAGTACAATTTGCAGTTCTCACGTCCTGCAGTTCTCACAGCCTACAGGCCTTCTGCTCTAAACCTTACTTTGTTCACACAAAGCCTCCAATGTCCCATGGCCTCGATCCCCAAGCCATTCTGCAACACTGAAAGGCAGAATTCTCTTTTTATATTATGGAATTTGGGTGCTGAGCATTGATCTGTTTTGTGCTCTCAAAGATCATACATCAGCAATCATAGAATCACAGAATATCCTGATTTGTAAGAGACCCACATGGATCATAGCATCCAACCCCTGGCCCTGCACAGACCCCCCAACAATCCTACCCTGAGCCTGAGAGCACTGTCCAAACCCTCCTGGAGCTCTGTCAGGCTTGAGACTGTGACCATTCCCAGGGGAGCCTGTTCAGTGCCCCAGCACTCTCTGGGGGAAGAACCTTTTCCTGGTATCCAGCCTGACCTTCCCCTGACACAGCTCCAGCCTTTCCCCTGGGCCCTAGACTGCTGCAAGACTGTTCTACAGCTGTGAAGTAGAGGCTCAAGCAAAACAACCCACCCAAGGTTGCCCTAGGTTGCCACTGTTGTGGTGGGTGCTGTGTTTAGCAATCTCCCATTATCTCTTGGTGCTTTCCTGCTGGAGCCCTAGGGTGCCTGACAGCTCTTTGTGCTTCTGCAGAAATCCTTCAGGTGCAGCTGCTTGGGTGAAGGCAGCTGTGAGGGCACAGGCTCTGCCCCAGCTGTGCCTCGTTCCTCACAAGGCTAAAAATGAGGCTGGAATGGACTGGGGTGCTGGAATTGGGGTAGGGGTAAGAAAAGAAGGGAAGGGAAGGGAAGGGAAGGGAAGGGAAGGGAAGGAAAGGAAAGGAAAGGAAAGGAAAGGAAAGGAAAGGAAAGGAAAGGAAAGGAAAGGAAAGGGAAAAGGAAAAGGAAAGGGCTAGTCCTGAAACTTAGCTCTGACTTCCAGAGTCTTGGCTTACCTTCTGTGCTACACAAGAGTCTGAGCATGGGCTTTGTGTGCCTGCTGTCCTCGGATGCTGCTTGGAGACCCCCCTGGCAGATGCCAGGCTCCCTGTGACTCTGTGCTGCAGGGTTTTGTCATGATCCACTGACCCTGCTAGAAGATGCTTTAATGTTTCTGATTCTGCCTTAAATGTGCAGACAGGAAGGCAGGTACATATCCTGCTCTAAGCCTGATTGCTGTAAGATTACAAAATGCCTTGTAGGGGTTTAGGCTCTTTTATTGAAGTCTGTGGTTTGTTTTTGCCTGCTTTCCTCAGGAATGCACTCCTGGGAGAGGCACTGCACCTCCTGCAGTGTTGGAACCTGAGGAAATTGGCCACCAGGAGCTATGATTTCTTCTTCTGTGATCCTCCAGCTGTTCCACCTCTCTGTGTGCTGTGAGTATGGCATTGCTGAAATGATACAAGACCTGATGCAAACAGCTCTCACCGATTTAATCAGTGTACTGAGGGAAAGAGTTGGATGTAGGTGCTGTAGTGGGCTTCCTGTTTCTGAAAGTAAGTTAAATAATTACCCATTGCTTTACAATTTGGAAATGATGGTGAGAGGTGCTTCAGCCTCATTTGTGTGAATTCTGCTGGATTTCTGCAGTGAGACTGGACCAACATAATCTCCTTATATTTCTTGCTCTGATGGATACTCCACATACAAACAAGGTTCCTTTGTCTTTTGACTAAGTTAATCACTGACTAATATTTGTGGTTATTCCTTTCCTTATTGGAAGTTTCTTTGCCCAGTAAAACTTTAGGTGTGTCTTTAAACTGTGTCTTTCAACTGTAACTTCAAAGCTTTGTTTCCTTGTTTGTGGCAGGAGCAAAGTCTTACCAGTTTAAAGTGTACTGAAAAGTCTTGAGCAGAGATGCACACAAGTGCAGCCTCAGCTTCTGAACCGCAGGGAGTTGTACACAATGAAGGAGGTGGACAAAAGATCCCTGCAAGAGGTGGAGTGTACCTTTAAAAACTGCCTAAGAAAACAAGTCATTTCCTCATGCTGAGTCTAGGCTTCTCTGTTTGTTTTCAGACAATTATTGCTGCCTGGGTGTTTTAGCTTGTAAAATAATCACATGGGAACTCAAGGGATTGGAAGTGCAATAATCCAACAAGCTCCAATAACAAGTTGTCTTTGCCTTGGCCATCAGTGTTTATTTTGCTGGTCCCTTTGATGCAGAGAAGAGCCAAGTGCCAGCTGGCAACACTTGACTTTCGGGTACCTGGAATGTCCCATTAGCCGTTGTCTCAGGAACTAGGTTTAATCTTGTCTAGCCGAGAATTCCAGGATCATCCTGAAGCCAAAAACTTGGATTTGGATTTCTCTGAATAGGAATGGACATCCTGGAGGCAAGAATGTAGGGTGGGGCTGTGGTGTTATCCTGCTCTGTAGAGGTGGGCAGGGATGAACAGGGCTCAGTTGGAGACCCAAGCTGAAGAGCTGTCAGCATTTGTCAGATCATCTTTTGAGAACTAAATCTGTTATGACATGGCTTTTCCAGACCTCTGGATACAGCCATCTCTTGGGGATGCCAAGCTTCTGTTTTTCAGAGGCTGTGAACACTGAGCTCTTAACTGCAGTTTTGTTTAGAGGTTAGGGAACATTTCCCCCAAGCTTAGTAAAGAAAAAGTCATACATAGCACAATTACTTATTTTAGGGTTGGTGTAAATCTTGACATGAAATGGTTTAACCTAATCAAGCAATACAATGTTTTAATAAAGCTGCCAAAAAAAGAAGGGTGGGCTGTAGTTGTGCTCATTATTGCACGAAATAAATCTTTCAAGCTCTGCACAGAAATGGGCAGAACAGAAGACAAACTGACTCTCCTATTTCAAGGCTCAGCAACATATCAAGGCTTTAAGACTGGCTGCTGCTTGCAGTGTGAGCAAAGGTGGTCCTTCCAGCCTTCCCCAGCAAGGTGACATTGTCCTGTCCCTCAGGGGACTGTTGTAGCTATGAAGTATTTGAGTGGGAGTCTGTGATATGAGGTTTAACTTGGTTTTTGCTGAATAATAGATCCTTGTTGGGGCATTCACTTGACACTTAACTCATTTTGCTGTTGCCCAGAGAGGTTGTGGATGCCCCATCTCTGGAAGTGTTTGAGCCTGGATCAACCTGGGACAGTGGAAGGGGTCCCTGCCCATGGCAGGGGGTAGGATGAGATAAGCTTGAAGGTCCTTTCCAACCCAAACCAGTCCAGGATTCTATGTTTTTTCTGTCATATAATTCCCCTTTCTGCCTTTCCAGGGCTTTATATAAAGCCAAGCCTCTGGCTGGGGTTGCTCCAAAACCACTCATCATCCCCTACCTGAAAAGGGATTTTTTATACCATCACATCTTTGAGGGCTTTAAGCCCAAAGTTGTCTATGCTTGTGGGCTCTTGTCAGATGAACTGAAGATTAGGAAGAGATGAGAAGCATGAACCCGGCAGCTTCCTCTGCTCCACCTGATGGTCACAGAATCATAGGATTCTTAAGGTTGGAAAAGACCTTTAAGATGATAAAGTCCAAGCACCAGCCCAGCACCGTGTTCACTAAACCATGTCCTCAAGTGCCACATCTACACAGTTTTTGAGCACTTCCAGGGATAGTGACTCCATCCCTGCCCTGGGCAGCCTGTTCCAATGCTTTACAAACTGCAGTGTTATCTTCTGGGTGCAATTAATAATTTGGATTTATGATGCTTATGTAAGAGTTTTGAAGAGGAGTTATCTTTGTTGGCAGCTTCGTTTTGCCAGGCCTTTGGCTTAGTCACACACTAGGAAATGAGGCATCTGGCAGTAGCAAACCTCACTTTTGTTCTGTTTCTTGCAATTAAGCTTCTGTTTACCTTGAGGTTTTCTGATGTATGATTAGTCCAATATTTATTCTTAAACCTTTCCTAGGGAAAAAGTGGGTTTAAAGTGTGATTTAAAACCAAATTGGTTTTATTTTTTCATTCAACTGTGAGTCTGTGCAGTTGACTGCATTTTGTGACTGCATACAAAGGCCTTAATTTCAACCCTGACTAAAAGGGAACATTTTTTGTGCTGTCTCTGTTCAGCTTTTAAAAAGGAGCTTGGTGAGCTCTCCTGACTCAAGGTGTGCACTGACTGGTGTGAGAATGCAGCTGTAGCCAAAGTTGCCGGTCAGGACACCTAAGAAAAGACTCATGAAATAAAACTAGATCCCCTGGAAGTATCAGATGGTGTCCCTGCATTAAGGAAGCTGCAGTTCAGTCAGGTGCTGAGCTTCCTTGCCGTGACACCTGGCATAGATCCATCATTGTTTAGCTGGAGAACCGAGCCAGCCACAGGCAGCATTTGGAAACCAATAAGGGTGAAAAAGGATTTGTCCTTCACATGCATCAAATCTTCACCGTTCAAACAAGGGTGTGCTAGTGGCCAGCATCTGTTCTGGCCATTTAATCACTTCTATAAATTGAGCCAGAATGCAACATATCCTCCCTGTTGCCCACACACATGCACGTGTCCAAAGCTGATCCAGATGCTGCTCGAGGCAAGCTGACTTATCCATTTCTTTGGGGAGGGATGTATTTGAGCTCTGAGAAATACACATCAAAAGCTGCAGATAATCAACATTCCCCTCCAGTGAGGAGAATATAAACTCCATCTTATTGGCATTTCCAGTCCCAGAGAGGTTTGGGTGGGGTTTGTCAGCTGTTCCCAGGTCAGGGATTAAAGGAGGAGTGGGCTGCAGGATTGTTTCCTTCATAAACTTGATTCCAGCCCTGGTCCTACCTCAGAGCCTTGGTGCTAACTGGTGGGGCAGTGCCACTATTTGGGTTTTGCCGAATCTCCCAAACATCCTCACTTTGAACTCGTGTTGTTTGGGCTGAAAGGGATCCCCCAGCCCAAAAAGCCTGCTGCAGCAGAGTCACTGAGAGCAGGCTGTCCAGGACTGTCCAGCTGCGGTCTGAATATCCCCCCAGCTGGAGATTCCACAACCTCTCTGGGCAGCATATTGCAGTGTGTAACCAGTCTCATGTTCAAAAAGGGTTTTCTTGTGTTCAGATGGAATTTCATGTGTGTGTTTGTGCCCGTTGCCTCTTGTCCTTTCATTCCCTCCCATCAGTTACTTGGGCACACGGGTATGGTCATCCCTGAGCCTTTTCTCCAGGCTGAGCAGACCTGGCTCTCTCTTCCTGTTCTCACATGAAAATGCTCCAGCCCCTACATCCTCTTTTGGTCCTTCGCTGGATTTTGTCCTGTAAATCCATATCTTGTGCAGGGGAGCCCACGTTTAACAGCACTTCTCCAGGTGTAGCTTGCCTAGTACTGGGTAGAGAGGTAGCACCATCTCTCTCCCCATCCTTCAGTCCCTTCAGAAAAGGAATGGAATTGTGCCTTTCATTTACAACCAGGGTAATCATTAGGAATAACAACAAAAAATCCCACCCCAAACCCAGTTGTGTAAAAGATAATTTCCAATGCAATTTGGATATAGTTTTAAGAATATTGTCATGCGTAGACTTCTTCTATCAAAAAGTACACGAGGGAAGGGGCGGGGGGGGAAACTACTGAATTTTTTGGGAGTGATATGCATTGCAGTGATGGGCTGTATGGGGGAAAAACGCATATGTTTTATGAGGAAATAGCTAGGGAAAAGGCAGTAGGGAAGAGGAGTCCTGGATGAAAAAATGGGCTGAAGGAATTGCAAATTCATACACTAAAAAGGGTGAGAATTTGTTCTGGCTAAACGAATGGGTGGAAAATACTATTGTCCAAAACTGTGAACTCAAATACTGCAATTTTTAGTCTTGTTATTCCTGTTTGGATTTTTTTTTTTTTTCCTCAGTGGGTTATTTTGGCTCTAGTGACCTGGAGGTGTGATTTTGTAGATGTCTGAGACATGGCAGTCAAATTTTCTTTGCAGAGCAGTCTGGTCTTTGCAGTGACAGTACCGCTGGTGTGATTTTCTGTGCCTCTCATTCTATTCCGTAACAGCTTTCTTACCAGCACATTTCAGGTTTTGCTACAGGTAAATTTTACACATCCAAACAGACTATCAAGATCAATGGAACATTTCTGGTTTTTATGCAGAGAACGGCAACTTTGCTGGTCAAGGTTCTTTGTTCCTGCTTCCTTCTGCCATCAATTTAACCTGCGGTCTCTGCAGCATCGATGTAAATTTGCATTCCTCAAGGCCTCAATTTCTGTTTAGCTGCTATCATAAAAGCATAGAATTCTCTCCTGTGAGGGAGGGCAGGCCCTGGCACAGGGTGCCCAGAGAAGCTGGGGCTGCCCCTGGATCCCTGGAAATGTCCAAGGCCAGGTTGGACAGGGCTTGGAGCAGCCTGGGACAGTGGGAGGTGTCCCTGCCATGGCAGGGAGTGGGATGAGGTGGGTTTTAAAGTCTCTTCCAACCCAAAACCATTCTGTGATCCCATGAATCACATTTGCCTTGAGGAAGGTGTGAGTGCCTGCAGAACACCCTGCAGAGATTTGGGAGCAGGTCTGGCGGTGCTCTGTGCCATGTCCCTCTCCCTGCTCTCACCTGTGCTCCGTCCTTGGGTCAGGAGCTGTGTGTGGAGCAGCAGATCTGAGCAAGAGCACCTTGCACAGGGCTTGGAGTAGAACGGGCGAGGTGTGGAGAGACCCTGTGGGTCTGAATTCCTTTTCCAAATAGTCATTCCAGCAAGTGTTTATTGGCTATTACATCCAAGTGGTGTATTTACACATTCTGATCGTATTTCAGCTGGAGAGCTTTAACAGTGGAGTCCCCCATCTCAAACCTGCCTTTTGAAAGCAGTGTTATATTTAGCTGTTTTTTATTACTGGCAACTTCAGCAGCTGAAATTGGACCTTGGGGCTTCAAAGCAGCTGCTTGGTTAAGGAAGCATTGCTGAATAAAAGCTCCCTGCTCTGCTCCCCTCCCCCTGCTTTACTACACTCCCAGCTGTGTGAGCCCAGCAGCAAGGAAGGGAAGTTGGCCTTGAAGTGAATCTAAAGAGGAAAGAGAGTGGGAAGAGGAGAGGTGGAGTCAGCCGGGGAAATGCAATAGCAGCCCGCAGCGTGGGAAGATGAGAAAGCAGCAGCAAAGGCACTGATGGTTCAATCTCTGTGCGGGTGAGCTCTGCGGAGCAAGGGCTGAATAGAGGGGAGGACCAAGGAGTTTAAAGAGTGAACACACTCAGAGAAAAGGCACGGATTATACTCCTGTTTCTTTCTGGAGTAACAATCAAAGGAAAAAGTTAAGGGGGACAAGGAGGAAGCGAGTGAAATCAGTGCCAAATTCCACTCAAAATACAAGCTCTCGATAAACAAGAGGCTGTGAAACCTGCAGGACACTTGGAAATGTCTTTGGTGTAATGTGGGAAGCAAAGAATACTACACAGGGTTGTGAGAATCCTGTAGGCATTATATTCTTATTTCATTATATTCTTATTTTGATTGTGTAACTGTGCTCCAAGCTGTCCTTGGCAATACATGTTTTAATCCTTAGTGCAGCTCGAGTGTTACAGTATTTGATAGGATAAAAGTAACTGGCAAACACAATTTATTTTTTTTTAAACTATTTTTTTTGTAAGAGATTAGCAGAAACCTGGAGACAATAAGATGGCATTTACTTTCTATAACACTCCTGCCTTCAATAGAGAATAGGGTAGCTTCTAGCCAAATCTAACACATTCAAGTTGAACTCCACATATTTTAGGCAGCTTTTGGTAAATAAATCAGTTTTAAATGCACTGAGTAAAAGTATCAGGCTCAGGTCACTTTGAACTGCTGCAAATGACTTGACTGCAACGTTGAAGGCTTGGAGGGAGTAGAAAGTATGTACAAAAGGAAGCAAAACTGGGGTAAAACTTTATTTATATCATTTAGGGTAGTGCCATACCTACTCTGCAGTCCCATTTTGTCAGACCACTGTGGGTGCAATTAATCTCTGCAGTTGCTAATGGCTATCACCTCTCAGAGTGAGGGAGTATTTCTTGCTCCCTGTGAACCAGAAGAAGGTGGAGCACAGAAGTGGCTGGCTCAGCTTTTCCACGGTGCTTGAAGCAGGCCCTCAGTGTGGGGCCCTGTGCCCCAGCCAGCATCTCACCACAGAGAAGTGGCTTTTATCTGAGATTTATGAGGCTGGCAGTAGGGTTGGGGTTGAGTGGTTGTGCAAACAGGGTGGCCAGTGGGACAGGGCTGTTTTTCTGCTGTGCTGCAGTGCAGCCCCTCCAGTGCAGCTGTATCTTCCCTTGGTTACCAAACCCACAACTATTTAGGCAGTCCTGGGTAACAGCAGTGCTTTCCTTACCCTTTCTTTCCTTTGGCAATGGTAACAGAGCAGTGACTCACTAGAAAAGACACAAAGCTTTCTTCCAATGATTTTTACAATTTTGTGTGACTCTGAAGTTCATTCTGCCAGCCAAGTACTGCTAAGTTGTTGGTAGGAAAGAGCTAAATTTCACTTTGTTCCCATTTTCAATATTTTTACTGAGGACTGAAGAAAGACTGGGCTGGTGTTTAAAAGTCAGAGGTGCTGGGCCTTTGAACTGTGCTGTGTTTGCGAAGCTGCTGAGTGCCAGGTTTTGCCTCTTTAGCAGTCCATGAGAGTGTACTAGTGACCAGTTGGTAAGACCTGAGAAGGGTGTAGGAACTGGTCCTGGGAGATTGAATCCAGACTTGGAATGCTAGCTGGACAACAGAGGTACATAAAGGATCCCAGAATGGTTTGGGTTGGAAGGGCCCTTCCAGCTCATCTCATCCCACCCCTGCCATGGCAGGGACACTTTCCACTGTCCCAGGTTGCTCCAAGCCCTGTCCAACCTGGCCTTGGACACTGCCAGGGATCCAGGGGCAGCCCCAGCTGCTCTGGGCACCCTGTGCCAGGGCCTCCCCACCCTCACAGGGAACAATTCCTTCCCAAGATCCAATCCAAACCTGCTCTTTCAGTGTGAAGCCGTTCCCCCTTGTCCTGTCACTCCATCTCTTGTGAATGGTCTCTCTCTGTCTTTCTTCTAGCTTCCCTTCAGGTACTAGAAGACCACAATTAGGTCACCCTGGAGCTTTCTGTTCTCCAGGCTGAACAATCCCAATTGTCTCAACCTTTCCTCAGGGACGAGCTGCTCCAGTGCTCAAGCTTGTCCAGACCTCTCTGGATGGCCCCATCCTTCAGGTGTGTCACTGCCACTCACCTGGCTGAGCTCTGCATGTTCCAAATGAGCTGATGCTGCTCCATCGTGTGGTGGTTTTGCTTGGCCCA
>VZTX01015844.1:8590-96808 GCA_013400915.1 Pardalotus punctatus
TTTTTTTCCTTTCCTGGGTGGGGGTGGTGTCTGGGGCTTTGGGCGCTCGCGGCGGTGGCTCCCGCTGTCGGCGCTGCCGCTGCGAGCGGAGAGATCGCGGTGCCCGTGGCCAAACAGCTCCCGGAGCGCCCAGGGGAGCGCCCTGCCCAGGTGAGGTGATCGGACGCGTTGGTAGAGCCCAGTCCCTTGTGGTGATGGGGATCTTGTGCCGTCTAGTGACTGTGAACACCCGGAGTGCGGGGAAACCGAGCTGGTTTCTGCAGTTAAAGTTTGCAAACTGTTTTGTCTGTAAATAGTCTGGCTTTTCTCGCTGTCGACTTCACACCGCGGTTTGTCGTAATTCAGAAAGTAAAATGAGACTGAGATACGTGATTCGTTTCGCTAAACATTAAGGTACCATTTTGAATACAATAAATTATTTTCACGGCGGTTGTGACATCTGTCACATTGCAGAACTCGAAAGTAGATCGTGCTTTAAGATAGTGCCTGCGTTCTTTGAAGTTATTCTTGCAGCGGTTCTCTTAAACATCAGTAGGAAATTCCCCATCTAAAACATGGAAATGAGAAGTCTCAAGCTTATTTGCCCTTGTGTCCGGGCTGCCCTATTGTGTGTATCGCTCTTTTGGGAAAATGATGTTTTTAGACACATTTTTGCTATTGGTGCTGGCCTGTGGTGGCCGCAGCTCCCACGCCGGAGTGTGCACAGGAAAACTCGGGGGGTGCGTGAAAGAGAACGTGGTGTGGGTAACATCGGTGGCACATAAATTGCTGCTGGCTTTCAAGAACTTCAGATCATTAATCTGAAATTTGCTTGTAACAAGCATCTGTATTCACTGATGCGACGGTGACATCTAGAAGCAATGAGAGGTGGGAACTAATTGGATTAATAGTTACATGGGCTTCATTCTGCTACCAAACCTGGTTTATATTTGTTACCTTGTTTCCACTCTACCTCCCCTGTTTCGTCTGTATTTTTTAATTCCGACTCAACTGGGAGGGGCATTCACACCACCGTACCTCTGAGTATTTAGAAAAACCTTGCTTCAGACTCTGGGTTCCGTGTGATGTGAAGAGACCTGCATGAATGCCTGCAGACATGGATTTAGGCTGCTCCGTGCTCTCTGTTGAAGTGTTTTTTGTCAGATTAGCCTCCTCAGATGCCTAAATTAGATCAAGTGAAAATGCTTATCCTTTTAATTGCTATCCTGAGGGAATTGCATTTACTTTTTTCTCCTCCATCTGTACAAGATCTGGGGTACGGGACATGTCCCTGGCTGAGTTGTAGCTGTCACTGTAATAGAAACAAGGAGTATGTTCCTGTAGCAGTAACAGTAACAAAATGGGGTACGTATGGTTGGTTTGTGCTAATCATAAAAGTAATAGGGTTATCTACTGTAGGTGCTGCTCAAAGCACCAAAGCTTTATGGGTGCTTATTTTTTTAATCAGTCTTGTAGACAGGATGAGGTAGGTCAAGGCAGAAGTGACCTGTGGATGATTTTGAACTGTGTTGTTGAGAAGGTTTTATTTATTGGGATTCAAGTATTACAGGGATTTGGACCACAGCAATTCTTACAGCAGGGTTTTTTTACTGATATTTCTGTTGTAGTCTTTAATGTTGGTAAGTGAATCAATTTCATGCCATAGGAAAGCAGCAGCTGTGAAAAATGAAGCTAAGTCTGTAGGTGATAGTATTTCTTCATTGAGCTGCTTGTCAGGAGCCGGTGAGGAAAATGAGGCAGCGTTTGGAAAGTGAAAGGTGATGCACATGCTTTGCTTGGGGCATTATCAAAAACCTTCACAGCCTTTGAAAATAGGCATCTGTCAGGAAAATACCTTGGGATTAGTTCCTGAGAGGCCATATAGTCCAGATTAGTTCCTGTCACAAATTAAGACAGATGTCTCTGGTCTGAGAGATAACCTGTTACCTAACAGTTTGCAAGTAAATTATTTGCTGCTGCTGCAAAAGATTTAATTTGGTCAGCATACAAAATATGTGAAAAAAGCATTTAATGAGATTTTTCTTTTAAAGGCCAGAGCTGTTCTCTTTGCCTTTTAAAAATTGTTTCAAAAATTTGACTCTTTATTTGTGATGTTAATTTCTGGCCTGTTTTCACTTGAAAGGCAACATTCCAATATCTTGGTTTTTAAAAAGCTTTTAACTGCTTCCATTTGTTTTTATTTATCTCAAATGTAGTTATAGAATAATACTGTTTTGAAGGGACTTCTGGGCATCATCTGGTCCAGCCCTATGAAAAGCATGGCTAACTCAGGTCCGGTCACTCAGAGCCATGTCTGGTTGTGTTTGGATTACCTCTGTGGGTGGAGATCCCAAAAACTCACTGGACAGCCCTCTCCAGTTTGGGATCCACACTTGCTCAGAGTACATCCCACCCCCTTGCCTAGGTTGCCAGTAAAGGCACTAAACAATACTGGCCATGGTATCAACCCCTGGGGAACATCATTAGCTCCAACCAGATGGATTTGGGACTACTGAGCACAGCCCTTTGAGTTTGCTGTCTGGTAGGTTTTCCACCCAGTTTACAGTCAACCTGTTCAAGCTATATTCTGCCAGTTTGGCTCTAAGGATCCAGTGGGAGACCTTGTTAAAAGCCTTTGTAGTGTCAAAACAAGCTGCTGTGCCCTCACTTACAGAGCCAGTCATCTCAAAGATGAGGTGTGTCAGGTGTGGTTTGCCCTCAGTAGCCACATGCTGACCATTTCTCTTCACCTTTTTCTTCTTCAAGCATCTGTAGGTGGGTCTCGGGAGGATTTGCTCCACAATCTTTCTAGGGACTGAAGTAAGACTTAGCAGCCTTCTGTATTGGTCAGCTGTCCCTCTTGCCCTTCAGAATGATGGTCTGATGTTTGCCTTTTTACAGTCATCAGGATCTTTGACGAGTTATCAAGATCCCCCAAAAATAACAGAGCTTGGCCTTGTAGTGACATTAGGCAGTGTTCCTGGCAGCACTGGGGCTATGATTTTGCCATGTATATGTATGCAAATGTTCTATTTCCTTGTTTTGAGGTATTTGACTTTGAAAAGCTGCTTTCAGTTCAATGTAATGTTACATCTCTTGGCAAAGGGTATTAGATGATGGATTTTGCCATGTTTTTAAGTTTTGAGGTGAAGTTTGATAGTTTGATGTAGACAGTCCATGAAAATCATGAGAGCAGTAGTTGGCTGACAGAGAATTTGGGGTGTTGCATGGATTGGAAGGTTCACTTTCTGTGTCTGAATGATGTGGGAAAGTCAGTAACCCTTCTCAGGCATTTTTGTCTTAAGTAATGATTGGTGATTATAAAGATAACAAAGATAAAGTCATGCTACTTAAGAAAGTTCTCTTTTTTATGACTGACTGACCTGTTTCATGCACTATTGCTTGTCAGTAAAAAACATAAAGTGTACTTTGAGGTTCAGAGGTTGAGCCTAGGTAGGGAGTTGAAATAGGGTCGTTACTGTATTCCTTTTACCTTTAAAAACATACTATCACTCTTAAACTTAACCTTTTAAAATTGCGTTTTTCTTGTGTGCCCTGGTTGGTGATAGATGACACATCAAACAATTTTGAGGGGAAACACTTGTGTTAGAGTGCCTGGTTGGATTTCTGGAAGTGCTAAGCAGCTGTTTTAAATGACCCTGAAATTTTCAAATGCTTGGTTGCAAATATTGCAGGTACCTGAATTGCCTCTGGATGGTATATTTGAATCCTGATCAATATAGAACTGGGAGACTTATGTCTACATGGAAGTTCAAGTTCATTCCAGTGAATGAATCAATGAAAGCCAAAACTTTAAGCCAGCTGTGAGCAGTGAAGCCTTATTTTCTGTGGCGTTGGCTTTCTGAGTTTGATCAGATGTGAGCTTGTGTTGAATTTTTTCTCGTGGTCAGTATATTTAGAGCAACTTTTAGCCATGTGGATCCTCTGGTGTCTAATATTGGTACTCAAACATAGAGCAGTCTTTCTCTTCTTTGAAGGCACTAAATTTGGTTGTGCCCTCTCTGTCTGGTTGTCTGCTTTCATGAATATTGTAGGCAGGATCTTTGCAAAGGACACCCTTCTTTTAAACTTGGTTAAGGACACCCTTCTGTTAAGCTTGGTTCATGTTGGATGATGGGATTCATCAAAATACATGTTAACTGCTCGTGTCTCATACTCTGAGAAAGGCAAGCGTAAGAATTCAAGCATTCTGGTTGCTTGGTTACTATAATGTTACTGCTTTCATTAATTCACTTGTCTATCAGAATGGTGTTTTTTGTTGTTTTGTTTTTTTTAATTCTCAGATTTATTTAAGGATAAGTCTTTAGAAAACAAAATGGGGGATTTTATTTCATGAGGAGTTCTTACTTCTATGTATACGTTGTTTTATTGCCCTTTGTAAGATGATATGGGGACTGTAGTAACTCATTTTTCTGGTATTGTTCTGCCATTAGCACCAAATGTTGTGAAGGTGAGGACTAGGTCACATAAAAATTATAAAGTAGAAATGGGGCTGATGAAATTTCTTCAAATTGAAAATACTTAGAACTTCGTCAGTATAGGAACACAGCCTGGTCAGGTTGGTTACTTGGATCCTAGAGTTAAAATAATGGATTGAACATTAATATATAGATGAGCACATTGTTGTGTAACTCTTATTTTCAGAACAGCACATGAAATTCAAATAATGTAACATGATGACAGTAGCAGCATAAAGCATTGGAATTACCTAATAGAGGACAAGTACCTGAGAACTGTTTTTAAACATTTTGGCAGTTACAGATAGTTGAAAAGGCATGGTTGATCCAGAAAAGTCACAGCTTCTTTGGAACAGCTATTCTGAGAGCAGCCAGCTTGACTTGAGACACTTTGATATGTGATGTTGTTGTTTCAGAAGCAGCAGATATAATTTTGAGCTGGCCCTACTAGTGACAATGTTCAAGGCTGATGCAAGTGGAGCTTGTGAAAGGCTGTGGCATCAGTCATGAGCGGTATCTGCAGTTAGTGATTCAACAGCATACACATGAAGTAAGGCAAGAACAGGAAATGGGAGTTAGCTCTTCTTTGTTTCTAAAAATATTACAATTGGAATGTGAAAAAGAATTACCTATTATGGCTATACTAATAAATGTATAAAAAAATCAGAGCTGATTTAAATAATGATTTAGTCTCATCTTTCAAAGTTCAGGAATTTTACTAATCAAAAGTTAAAACTTTGTAGCTTTTTCTGCTACACTCTTATGACTTTCTTAAGGTAGGACAAGTGTCTTTTTAACAGATACTTTTGCAACTTGGGATTTAACGTGATACTGAGATGTTTGCCTAACATAGGTGATAACTGATGTCCTAAGATCAGGAAATTCAATATTGGTGGTCAAAACATTATTAACGTATGCTCTAGAGCTCGGTGGTAAAGGTTTAAAAGACCACATTTCAACTGGATGATTTGAAGGACTGTTCTTGGTAGATATAAATGTGGATGAGACTTGTGGATGGGAGTGGGGTCAGGAGGAGGAGGCTTCATCTGGGGCAGATGAGAGGTGCTGTGACCACACTGCCTGTGTCCCAGGTCCAGCTCAGGACCAGCGTGCTGGTCCCAGAGTTCTTGTGCTGGGTGGCATCTCTATTACACCCACACTTTTCTATCACTTTGGGGAATGCATTTTTACTCATCCATTATCCATCTGAAATACTCATTATTTTTTCTTGTTTTGACTGCCATGTGCTCATCTTTGGTTCTTCTCCCACAAGATTTCCCTGTTTTTTGATTCATCTGAGATAAACACCATTTCTTTGCTTTAAAGGCCTCTTGTGGCCTTTTTCCTTTCTACTTGCCATCTCATTCAATTTTGAGAAGTTAAGCCTGCAATGGTTTTGTGCACCTGCCCAGCTTGAAAGCAGATACCTAAATTGTAAATCTGGTCCCACTGAATGTTATACTTCCATTAGTTTTACAGATAGTCAAAGATTGTTCTCTGCTGAGCATAGAAGAGTGCTCACGTATCTTTTGGTTTATGCTTAGCTATAGCAGCCCATTAGATGTTCGGTACATTTTGGACTGTTACCTGGGACTGAAAGCTGAGCAGCAAGTTAAGTAGTATCTCTTCTGTCATAAGGAGAAAAGAAACAGAAGACTGTTGGTTTGAATTTTTTTCTCTTTTAGCATTTTGCTTGTGCTCCTGATTGGAAGGAGGGGAGCAGGCTCAAAAATTTCCACTAAGGCGGCAGGATTTCAAACGAATAAGCTTAAAAGTAATATGCTCTTAATGTTTCCAGTCATGCTTGAAGTAAGAAAATAATGAAGACAACTTATCAAATACTTATGTCTTGCCCAAGTCCACATTGACATAAATTAAGAGTTCCAGTGTGAAAGTGGAGAACTGCAGGTTTCAAGTGTGTGGACTTCACCAAAAAGCATTTAAGGGTGCTTGTACAATGCTTGCAAATGATTAGATGTGAGAATTGATGTGTTTTAAAACAGTATCTAGAAAAAAACAGCATATGGAGTGGGGAGTCATGTGAATTAGAAAGTAGGAAGAAAAAAAAAAAAACCCGAGTATTTTAAGTTACCACCTCTTGAGGAGCAAGTGTATCTCACTCGGCTCTCTGGAAAGGTTACAATATGCAGCCTGGAGTTTCTTCTCGAAGGTAGAAACTCAGAGCCTTTAAAAAAAAACAAACTTATAAATAGTCTACCCTCTGCTTTTTGCTGCCTTTTTTTTTTTTTTCCATTTCCTTTTTAAGCAAAGCAAGCAGAGGTGGTGATGTCTGTCTGTCTGGAATCAGGTTAGCAAATGTATTCTTCCAGGGCGTGACAGAGCTGGGTTCAATTCCCATCTTTTCCTGAGGAAGTTTGTGTCTCCTGGGAGAAGGGCCAGGGATTTAAATAGTGAGCTTCCTGAAGTGGGATTCTCATTCTCCAGAATAATTTCTCCCTTGCAAAGAAGATTTGAAGCTGGAGGGGCATGGACAGACAGAGAGGGACCTGCAGATCTCTGCCTTAATGTAGAGAATTTCTTGTAGGAGGTTGAAGTCCTGAATTGACGTTACTATTCCAAACACTGTTCATGGGTTTCCTTGAATGACTGTGCAATAAAATGGGGGAAACCTTCTCCTAGGAGGAAGGAAAGATCAGTTTTCATCTCCAGAAACGGAGGGGAGAGCTGAACTGTGTCTTGATACTTTGAATGGGTGCTTTCACAGCTGAGCAGCTGTGTAAAAAACAGAGTAGACCCAGCAATAGTGACCACACAATTCTGTTTTTTGAACAGTAACAGAGGTTCTTGTATTTTGGATGGTCAGTGTGTTCAGAAAGGCTAGTAGTCAGGCAAGGTGGGCTGAAGGATATTTGTCAGAAAAGTAGTTTTTCTGTTCTGTCTGCATCACTGTTGGGAAGGAAGTTTCTCTTTCACAATGAGCACAGAAGGGGCTTCCCACCATAAGGTTAAAAAGTAAAATACTTAAAACCTTTTTTTTTTTTTCTTGAAATGTCAAAATATTAACTCAGGCTCACAGTGCTGTTATCCACAGTAGCAGAGGGAGCAGGAAGAGCCAGCAATGTGCTACCCACAGTTGACTCCTCTGTTTTGTCACTGATGTAATTTATTTGTTATCAGAGTGGGTGGACTTTGCAAGCTGGCCACAGTGCATTTTGAAAAGGCCATGTCACTGTGTATAACTGTACTGTATAAAGGAGATAAATGCTTGGCCTGCCACAATGTTGAGACGTTTTTATTTATTTATTTATTTTTAATCAGTAAACTTTCCTACCAGTATGTCTGGAACAAAGAGAAGTTCTAGTCTGTGCTGGTTCATAATACCTTATTAATGCCTCGTATTCTCTCATTTCCAAGAGAGTACTACAAAAAAAGCAGGCAACAACTACATGGGCTATTACAGGGTCACTGTGGTCTGCAAGTACTAATGTGTTGTTTTTGTGTTCTCCAGATCTACAGGTGTTGCAAAGGGTAAATCAGGTAACTAGTGCTGCCGACTCTGTCCTTGTTAATTGGCTCTTGCAGCAAAATTCTGCAAGAATATCTTGCAGAATTCTGCTGCAAGATATTGCTTCTTTCCCTTCTCCAGCAGGAATTCTGCAAGAATATCTTGCTCCTGCCACGGAGAAAAGGAAAAGAGTAATAGTGTGACCACACATGCTGCTTCCATGGTACTTGCATTCTTCCAGACAGAGCCTGGTGCATCAGACTTTCATTGCTACTAAAACTGTGTGGCTGTGGTTTTTCTGAGAAATGCTTTGGAAAAAAAAAAATTGATTCAAGTATAAATATTAACAAAGATTGTGGTAAGGCTGCCCTTCATAAAGTGGCAATATGCCTATGATAGGGAAAAGGCTTCTTTCCCTTCTCCAGTCTGCCCAGCTCTAATATTTTCTAATGCTTTCAGCATGGTCCTGATGTGCCCCCTTCTTGCAATCTTCTCATTTCTTTTCTTCACTTGTATTAACTATAATGAACACTGAGAGAGGGAACAGAAGTTGCAGTCTGGCAGGTCAGTTCAGTGCTTTAGAGATTGGGGCTAGTCAGATGGCTTGTTTACAGGAACTTGCTGTTCTGCTGTTTAAATGTAAGATCCAAGTTTTTTCCTGTTTTCACCCTAAATGGCAGCAGGGCTTAATGTCATCTACAGTGATGTTTGATGCTGTTGTTACAACATGGATTTTGTGCTGTGTCTGCTGCAGTTTCTTATGACTGCTGACTGAGTTCACCAAGCACATCTTCTAGAGCATTTTGCAGAAACAATTTTCTGTGAAATACTCTGGTGGTGGAGGCCATAATTTCATCCATGTCATTTGGTTTTGGACACTGGTATAGTATTTTCTGGATTTTAATTTTCTTTTTTTCAGTGAACATTTCTGTATGGCATTGTGCAATGTATTGTGTAATAAGGGTCCTTGGAAGTTTACAGCTTTCACCTTGGAAGTTATCAGAATCATTCTAAAAAATGTAGGTTTGTCTTAAAGTGAGAATATTCTCACATGGTTTAAGGTGCTTTTACACCTTTGTAGGTCTTTATAGATGCTGACTGCAGCGACTTTATTTGCAATTTGTGAAAATAAGCTGCTTTTAGTTTTGATATATGCACAATCTCCAAGCCTTTGGATGTGCTAGTGAAATGCAGAAGACAGAATACTTGTTGAGGGCAAGCTCCATTCTTTGGGAAGGATTGTTTTCACAGACTTTGGAAAAATGTGTGTAGATTCTGAGTTTAATGGACTGTTTCCTCCTTCTTTAGAAAAAATTAACTGAGGGGAAATTATATTGCAGCAATACTATTATCCTTCCTTTTTTTACTTCTTGGTACAACTGGAGAAGTATCTGTGCTTGGTGTAGTCCTGGTGTCTGAATGAAGTGGATCTGTACAAAGGGATAAGAATGTGTTCTCAGTGCTGGTGAGATATGACATCCTGTAAAAGTCCCATTTATGATTTTTGGTTGCTTCTGCAAGGTCATAGTTTTCTCTACTTCTGAGGGTTAATGTTGGAGGGTTTGTTGTCCTTCAAGCATTTATTTAAAATATGACAAGGTCTGCATATAGACACAATAGTGAGACAACAGAGCTAAATCATCATTTTATCATATCACATTGCTTAAAGTACCGTCATTACAGGCCCACTGGGCAGTTCCCTCTTGGTTTTGGACCCTGGGTGTTGGTGCATCTACATGGCAATGTCCAGCACAGATTTACCAGGCTGGTTCAGCCCAGACTTGGGAAACTTGGGGAATTTTCAGGTATGCTGACAAATCCTGTGTTGACAATTTGGGCAGGGATGCACATTGTTTTTGCTGATGAAAATGAACGCATGTCCTCCATGGGACAAATGTCCTCCATGGAATACAGGGCTTTTATGAGTAGGAATGACCCTCACCAAGTGAAAGCAACATCAAAGTCCTCAACATTTTTCAGTTGAAATTGATTTTAAAGTGTGGTATAGTTGAGACCCTAGGGACATCAAAATGAGGAGAAGGGGTTTCCCCATTTTGTGTGCATGAAGCTGCTTGGGTTACTTCTCCCACTGACATGCTCAGCAGTTGAGGGTTTTGAAAGCTCAATCTACACAAGCCATTTTAGCAAAAACAAGGCAAAATGCGACTTTCTCTGTAACTGTGTTGTATGAACTATTTTAAAAGTATATCTTAAGGTTTGGGGCTTTAAGAGTTCATCAGTTTACTGTTATAGCTGTATTGTCTGATAATTATCTGACTGGTATTCTGAGGCCTCCCCTCGAGAGCTGTGTCCGGTTTTGGGCCCCACAGTGTAAGAAGCATATAAAAATATCAGAATATATCCAAAGGAGCGAAACAAGGATGGTGAAAGGACTAGAAGGCAAGACTTCTGAGGAACACCTGAGGGTATGAGGTTTGTCCAGTTCAAAGAGACTGAGCGGTGACCTCATTGCTGTCTATGTCTTCCTCATGATGGGAGCAGGAAGGGAGGTGCTGGTCTCTTCCCTCTGGTGACAGGACATGAGGGAAAAGCTGTGTCAGGGAATGGTGAGATTGGATATAAGGAAAAGCTCTCCATGGAGAGGACAATCATGCACAAGAACAAGCTCCCCAGGGAAGGGGTCATGGCCCCAAGCTAGAAGTGTTTGGCCAAGTGCTCTTTAGATATGCAGGTTAACTTTTAGGAAGTCCTGCATGGAGTCTGAAGTTGGACTCAATGATCCTTTTGTGTCCAACTTGGGATAGCCTATGTTTTTGTGATTACCCATTTAAAAAAAAATGTAAAAGCCACCTGAAATTAAGGGAATAAAGTGAGTTGGAGGCGATCAAATGTGTAGCCCTTAACCAGTAAGACTAAATCTGGAACAAGTCACATGCAGGTAGAAATCTGCTGATTCTGGGGGTGTTCTCCAGCATCCTGCTTCTGTGTCATGGTTTCAGGTTCTCTTTTAGACCTCCTTGACAGAACAGCTTTTGCAGAGAAATATGCTGTAGAAATGTTTAACAACATTGACAGCATTTTTTGGGAAGGCTCTTTATAGATCTCAAGTGTTTCTTGGTGGGCTGCTTGGTAGGTGCATGTCTTGGAACAAGTCCATGCTTCCTTTTTTCATCTTTCTGTGGTTGATACCCTGTGTCGCTGTGAGAGGTCATCACCAAACACTCCATTTGCTTTCTGTAAGTGGATACGTATGCATGTGTGTGTAGCCACAAATATATGTATATATAATAATGATGGTATGAACTATACATAGAGAATTCTTAACATCTGATCGCAGACATTTTTAGTTTTATTGAAGAAATGTGCAATAGATAGAAAAAATGCTTTCCTGTCCTCAGGTGGAACCAGAGTGCTTTCCAGTTGTGTGATTTTTATGCTCAGATGTGTGGGAGGTTCTTCACAGGAAGGGAGTATGGGGGATGTGATATTTCTGTACTTAATATTAAAATATATGGCTGTATTGAGAGGTGAAAGGTTTTTGTGTGTGTGGGTAGAAGGTTTGGTGTCTGAAAAGGGGGTGAGCAAGATGTGATTCATGTATTTTTTTAATTAAAATAAATAATTCATTTTTGTATTTTCATCCTGTACAGTAGTTTCTCCACATAGAGTGCAAGAATAATGATGTATCGATTTCAGTAATTAAGTAAAATTGTCTTACCCAAAGCACAAGCTCACGCATTGTCTTAGTTCTACATTTGTAAAGCCGCAAATTGTTCATGCTTTTTCCTCAGATAAGTATTAGTGAATATTTTGCAATTTCAAAGTATTCTTTTTGCAGGTACTCTTGAAAAGGGTGCATGCTAGAAAAAGTAGATCTTAGTACTCTGATATTTATTATGAAAGTAAATTCTCTGGAGATCCCATTTAAATGCTGCTTTTGAGTCTTTATGCGGTAGCTCAGGAGAAGGAATAACTTCCTTGTGTTGCTTCTGCAAAACTGGCTGATGACAGATTTTTATTAGGACAAGCCCTTTCTTCAGAATACATCATGTAAGAGTGTTTTCTTTGTTAATAGTGCGTGGAGTGGTGGAATGGATGAATTTGAATAATAATTGGATTTTCACTTTGCTCAGCAGCAGCTTTTGCTTACAGAGCTGAGCACTGAACTTTTTTTATGAAACACTAAATATTTAGCGGGGAGAGCTGGCAGGATGTGCTGGCACCCCGGGCCGTGCTGTCCCCGGCTGTTTGTGTACATCGCCCCGCACAGCCGGTACTGTTTTCCTTTAAGAACTGCCACAAGGTTCAGGACTGCACTGCATACCCTATACAAAAAAAAAAAAAAACAAAAAAAAAAAAAAAAAAAAAAATTCCCCCACCCCCTCCCCGGTGTAAATCCCGCTGGTTCAGCAGCAGCCCCGGGCCGGGCATTGTTTGCTGTCGGAAGTGGGGCCGGGGACGGACGTGCCCCGCTCGGCTCTGCCCTTGTTGCATTATTAATGGCACGATGTTTTCATGTTGCAGATGGCTGAGGGCTAGCGGGGCGCAGTCGGGACCATGATGGCTCAGTTTCCCGCAGCCGTGAATGGTGAGTAGCTCCGGGTTGCTCAGGTAGGGCTGGGAGGTTTGGATTTTTCTTTGGTTTGTGTTTTTTGGTTCCCGCAGCGGCGTTTGGGTCGCTTTGCTGCAAATCGCTGCCCGTAGCCTTAAGCCGGTGCGTGAGGCTGGGGGGGAACAGCATCGCTGCAGTGTCATTTGGGCTTCCGAGACCTGGAGTGTCTGGCAGTCTCAGATCATTTACAGGGCTGAGGAATGCGTGAGTTGTAGTGCGAATACTGCCTGACTTCAAGCAGGGAATATGCTAAGTAATAGTTGATTAAAGTTGCATACCTTTTCTGTTACGTAATTCAGCACAAAACGTGTTCCATTCTAGTCCATTATGCTGTTTATTTTAAACAAAATATTTGAATGTGTCAAGCAGTTTGTGACATTGATGAAAACAATCAGCCCTTCTCAAAAAAAAGAAAAAAAGGAAAAGAAAAGAAAAAGAATTCTCCTCTTGATTGTGCTCCTTCCACTACAGAAACTTTTGGATTTGTTTCTTGGTGATTTCCTTTCAAAGACATATGAAAGTTGGAACCTTAAAATCTTTTGTGTGTGTGTGTGTATGGGATGGAGCTCTTTATTTTTAGAGAAGGCTTATTTATGAAGGCATGATTTGCTAAAACCTGCTAAGAAATTTGACATTTGCGTGTTGTTATTTACAGAGCTGGCCAAAACGAAAATACAAGTATAGAAACAATGTTTTGTACTTCAGCTGCTCCTGATAATGAGTATTTCTCCTGATAAAAATAGGGAAATAGATACAGGAATGAGTATTTATCTCATTTATCTGTGAAGGTTACTGCAGGACTGGGAGGTCTTTAACTAATTTAGAAGATTGTCACCACTGAGATAAATTGGGAAAGGGGAAGGGTTTTTGGGGTGGATTTCTTTTTTCCAGAACAACGTTCAGATTTCAAATTAAACCTCTGTTTTACATACCTGTTTCATGTGTTCATAAGACATTTTGTAAAAAAAAAATATCTGTGTAATGAACACTTTTTTTTTATACGATCAGCTGCAGTTTGTTCCAGACTCTGTTTCACAGACCTTACAATAAAAGCCAGGTAAAAGGAGTCAATATATAATAGAGAAAATCCTATATACCAGATTTTTTTTTTCACTTAATTGGACATAATGGTTTTTGGTTTTTTAAATTGCCACATGGTTTTTGCTTCTCAATTTAAAATAAACAATCAGAAGCTCTTTGGGGAAGATACAGGTTTATGTTCTTGGCTGTCTCCATGGTTGATGTGTGCGTAAGTTATTTGATGTCTTTTTGTTTTGGCTTTTTTCTGCTTGGTTCTGTTGGAGGATTGCAAGTGTGTTGTCAGTGCTGACCACATACACTGCTCTCAGAAGCCTTGCTTTGGGAGAGTGATCCTTGATCTGAAATCCCTTGGGCAGTACTGTCTGCCACTCTGAAAAGGAATGGTGCCAGAGGATGCTGCCTTTCCCCTCTCAGAGTTTTACTGTGTTGGAAGGCACAGTACGAGAGACAGCATGAAGAAGAGAACACCAAGCAATAGTTAAACTATTGCTCCTTGCAGAGTAGTTTGGATGATTCTGTGTCAACTCTGTCTGGTTTTGCAGACATATTTCTTATCAGAATTGATGAAATTTCAAACAAGTCAGGTGTTTTAAACAGTAGTTTTAATGTGATTTCTAGGTAAATACTGAGCAACCTTTTCTGTTGAAGTTCTCTAATCTTTGTTCCTCTTCCCTTGCTACTTATGACTTACAAGCGCTGCTGTAGTGGTTGCATTCAAAGTAGTTCACCTGCATTTGCCACCCATTGCAGGAAACCTCTAATTATGTTGTTAGACCTTGGTAGTGACTTGAAGCATGAGATGAAGAATGAGGTTATGAATGAGGCAGCCAAGCCATTAGGCATTGCTGCAGCCTGGGAGCACTGTCTGCCTACCTCACCTTTGTATTAGCACAGCATTGACCCTTCCCTTTTGTATCCTACAGGGGAAAATAGTGGGTTTCTTTTGTGGGAAAAAACCTCTTATTCTTACTGAGGTACAATATCCTTAGCTTTTAGTTCATGAGTAGTGTAATGCATGAAGTAGTTGCCGTTTCAGGGTTATTTTTGGCATTCAGTGTTACAGAAAAGTGAGTGGATGGTGTGGAGCAGATGCGTGTACAAGTGTGTGATTACGTGACATGGGGTGACAATGAGTCTGAGAACTGCAGGGTTCAAATGACAAAGCACAATACTCAGCCTCAAAGAAATACAAGTGGGAGATGCTACAACACTTCATTTACCTGCATAAGCAGACTGCACAGGATCCTGAGAAGGAAGGGGAACTGAGCTGTGTGTGTAGTTCCAATGGAGAGACTCAGCTTCATCGAGGCACCTTCAGAATGTGGCTTGGACAAGCAGGGCCCTGACACTGTCCAGCCTCAGCACGTGGCTGCTGGCCAAACTGGGCTGTACGGAGAGCTGGCCTGGCCACGTGGAAACATTGTGTGTTCTAGGAGCACATGCTCTTGGTAGACCTTTCTTTAAAGTCATGAAAGGACACAGTGCCCAGAAAGGAGCTCCCCTTGACTCTCCACTGCTGTTCAAGGTGACCTTTGTGGGTGCCTTACAAACAAGCTAAAATTCAAAGAGGAAAAGCAGGACTGAATGAGTGCATGCTGATTTTTCTGGAACTCAGGGTAGACCTGCTGGTTTTTACAAATTTATATCCTGTGCAAAATGTAAAGGTTGTGGTGACATTTTATATGAACAGGCAAGGCTGAGCAACATGTTTCTTATATATAAAGTCTGCCAATTACAGCACCAGATGGATAACAGCCATTTATCTGTGTGGAGTCCAGTTCTATTAAAGAGCCACTCCAGGCATATCTTTCTCCCCAGTCTGCAAACAAGATTGAGGATTCCCTACTGAGGGTTTATTTCTGTTCTGTAACTGCCTGAATATTGATCATTATTCCTGTGAAAATGATAATACAAACCCAGTTTATGGTAGTTGATTCTTCTTACAAACAGTTCTCCATCTGGACAAAGCTTGCTTAGGAATTCATCCTAAGTCTTGGAAAAGCTCTTGGAAATGGCATGTAGTACACTAAATAACAAATGTCTTCAGCAACTGTGTTTATAGAGAAAGAGTTAATATACTAACTGCAAAAGACACTTAAAAGGATAAAGGCTTTAATAGGTTAAAATGCACTTCCATCTAATTTGTCTCAGTGATTGCTGCCTTTGTCATAGGAAGAAGTAGTCTTCACTGCCATGGGATGTGTTCTTTCCAGTTGGAGAGGAATTGCAAGATGTTTCTTTTCCAACTCCCCTTCCTTCTTCTGTAGGCTAGATTTGTTCAGGGTTTGATATCCGTGCTCATGGATCTTGGTTTGGCGAGATTTAATCTTAAGGGACCAGCTGGAGCAAGGAAAGCAGTATTTGCCGATCAGTATCTTTCACATTGTTTACTTGAGTACCATTGGAATTTTTGGGCTGTGCTTTTTTTTGTTTATGTTTTTATTTGTCATTTCTCTTCCTTTTTACCACCTGTTTCCTTTCGATATAAATTTTCTGTGGTCCAGCAGGAAGATCTCTCTGATAAACTGAGGTATAGAAAGTAGCAGTTGTAACTCTTTTCACATGCTTTTAAGCCTTCATAAGTAAAACTGGATTTTGTGTTGCTGTGAATAGAATTGAGTTTTGTGTCCTCACACTTAGGTGTGTTGGGGACTAGGGTAGACATGAAGGGGTTCTGTGAGGTCCTGGTTCACTGGTGTTAAGGGTAAAACACTCACCAACGTGTCTGCTGCACCTTCTCTTTAAGAAAGTCAGTCTCAAGCTTTGCAGTGTGAATTTTTTTTAATTGCGAGCAACCCTGGTCATCAGAGTTCAATTAAAAGATGCTTGAGTGCAACCTGACTCTTCACCTTGTGTGCACTGTAGATATGGAAACTGTAGACTTGAATATCAACCAGCGTACATAAAGATACAAAGCTGAATTAGACCTTGCAAAACAACTAACAGAACTTGTTCTCCTATCTAAAAGGAGGAAAAGGAAAGAAATTCTTAGACAAGGGCAAATATTTTTTCTGTCTTAACTAATGAATTAATCCTTCCTTTCTGTGAGGGCAGTAGTGTCAGTTGATATGGAGAAAAATTCATATGCTCAAGTCAGAGGGGTGTTTATCTTCCACTATCACACCCTGAAAAAAACTAGATTTCCAGTGTGTTTGCCATATTATGTGTTTTCTTTGATCTTGTAAGTCAGAAATAGTGCTGTAGAGTTGCAGAATATAAGGTGTCTTGCCTATATTTAATTGTGAGAATAATATGATTCACACGTAAGATGTAAGAGGAAATCTTAGAAGGAAAAAATAATCAGACATGGAGGTATATGTTAAATGGAGTAAATGGAATTAGGTTTTCACAAGGGAAGGTTGCACTTCATGCCTTCTTCAGTAACTGAGTTTTGTAGACAAAGTGTAATAGATCCCATGGTTGGATTTCATTAGAGAAATAACTGGCTAAAAGGGAAAGAAAGCACAAGTTTTAGATGAGAATGTTTTAGTCATGTTATTATTCATGGATTTTATCATGATGCCAGTTTTAGTTATTATTTATGGCAATACGAGCAGTAAAAAGCAAACATATGCTGGTTAAATTGGGAGATGACAAACTTTGGAATATTTTTCCAGCCAGAATTACACAGTATGAGCTGCATATCATTGGTTAAATTTCATCACATTTCTGTTGTGCTGACTTCAAATAGCTTTTTGGCCATACCATTATGGGCTAGAAGAATTTTTGCTGTGTGCTGGGAACTCAGCAGTTGGGTGTGACTAACTAGGAAGACAACCGGATGTATTAGAGCATCATGTAGTAATTACGTCATTTGAGGGAAAGGAAATGCATCCTAAAATGTGGTGGATGAAATAAGGAGTGCTGTGTGCTATTGCTTAAGGCACTGGTGAGACATCTTATGGGTTATAGGGTAGAATTTGTGTTATCTGCTTAAGAGGGGGGAAAAAAACCCAGGAAATTAAGTAAATACAGAGCTGGGCTTTAGTGCAATTAAGTGATGAGAAAGAATAAAGGGATTGGCTCTGTTAACCTGCCCAGATAAAAGCTTACTGTTTTGTTTGGGGTTTTAATTTCAATTTAATTGCTTTTGCTATTCTGTAAATAAATTTGCTCTTTATTTTTTCTTATTAGAAAGAGCAACATTAAGGAAGGAAACTAATTTGTCTTTGAGTAGTGTTAGCACAAGGATAAACAGAGATGAACCAGCTGTTGATGCAGTTGCTCTGGAAGTGGGAATGGTTCTGTCACCAGTGACATTCTGGGACATGGACAAGGAGGAAGTCTGACTGCCTTAAGGCAGAACTTGCATTTTAGGAAGCAATTAATGTATCAGAGTTTCTTGGAGAAGCAGCAGTCTGCACATGGTGACCTTGGAAGTCCCTTCCAATCCTATGCTCCCAAAATGTAATGAAGAATTAGATAATAACGGAGATTAGTGTTAGATCTTGAGCTAGTACCTTACTCTAAGCCTATAGCTTTGTCCTGCCAAGATTTTATTGTGTTAGTATCATGTGTTAGCTTTTATAAGGTAAGTTTACACTGAATAGGAAACCCAGGATGGTTTTTATCCTGAATACTAATACTATAATGCAAGCTGCTTTATTCATTTTGGATGTCAGAGAGAGACTTCCTGGTGTTTTTTCTTCAAAGGATATAAAACCCTAAACAAAAACCACAAGAAGATCTACAAATACTTCCCCAAAATGGAGCAGAGGGATAAAGGCTTAGCTGAAGGGACTCAAAGCATAAATTTACCACATGGCCAAGTTTCAAAGGGCTTTGACTGTCAAAATGTTCATTTCCTTGAAGGTTTATCTCCAAAGTTTGTGGAATACACCATTCTTATAAGTCACTTCATGTGGTTGTTGCAATTTAGGGTTGATGAGCATTCTGTGAAGTGGCACCATCTTAACATCTAAATTCCAAATCATCTGTGATCATTACTTTGAACAGGCCATAGACAATACTAATCAGTATTGGCAGAATGAGTTCAGGTTTAGACCACTAATTATAATGGCAAGAATAAACACATTTTTCAGTCATTGTGGTCTGTCAAATATATTTATATAATGCCCTATAACTTTAATTAGGAATCTTGTTGTGTTCAGGCTTTCCAGTGTACTGCATCAGTTCTTTCCGACATCTGTTGTTTTTCTGACAATGGGACAGTAGTCTTAAATCGTTACAGAGAGCTGAAAGGGGTGAAACCCTGGAAAGCTGAAAGAATGTCAGTGTCCATGGGACTAGCATTCATACTGGGTATCTTGAGAGAAGATATTTTAATAAGCTAAAAATTTGTGCTTTAGTTGGGTGTGAAGTTCTCTGTATGTGAGTCTCAAGAACAGGTAAGATTAACTGAATATCAATAACTTTTCCTGCTCTTTTACTGCTACTTATTGAAATAATTTGTTTATCAGTTTTTTAAATATGTGCATATAAATAATAGGTGGTATATTTTAAATTATGCACCAACGTTTTTCCCTGCATTTCTTCTCATAACCATGATTTAGCATTGAATCATGACCTCTGCAGCACAGTTGTTTCTTTAGGAAACATGTCTTTCCTGAAAAGTTCTGGTTTCACTGTTAAGATCTCTGCACCTGTTACAGTGTGCATTGATACTTGTATGGCAGTACTGAAAAGAGTACTTACATTTTATTATGAGCTACAAGTGAAATTTGCTGTGCAACAGATAATAGTGCTTCCATAGCGCTGCATTTCCCAGGAAATCTTCAGGCTTGGGGAAGTAAAATGTACAGGTGTGAGTTAATGTAGAAATTATTTCTGATGGAGATTAGGTGGGTGGGAAGGCCAGCAGAGTTACTTCTCTTATTTCTCATGTTCTCTCTATTCAGATTGGATTAAGAAACACATAGACAGCACTTTTAAACCTGACCTGAAGATAACATTCACTAAGCTGCCTTTTCTGGAAATGATCCACTCTGTAGTTGCCAGAATCTGTTACGCAAAAGGATCTGGAATTAAACACAAAGTAAGAATACCTGTGAAAAAGGTGGCCAGAGAGAGGATGTGGCTCCTGTGTTAAGGGAGATCAAATGGATTAGAGCTGTTTGGTTTAGAGGCAGCTAAGGATATGTTAGAAACCCATAAAGCCATAGCAGTACAGAAAAGGCTGACAGGGGCAGGAATACTCACTGTTTTTTCATAACTGAAAAGGAACACAATACCTAGTGAAATCATTGAGTTTAAGGCAAGCAGAAGAAAATCGATTGGTTTGTTTCACACAATGAACAGCTTGGTTTTAAGCACTGTCCTACTGTGCTTTGAAATCAGAACATGGAATCAAAACTTGAGGAGGAAAGATCTATGCCATGGCTATTAAATACTTCGCTTTATTATTTATGGTTTTTGTTGTGGGGGGGTGTTTTTTTGTTTGTTTGGTGGTGGGGTTTTGTGCTTTTTTGGCTCAAGAAGCTTGCCAGATTGCTGGTTTCTGGCAGTTGAGAAACTAATACCTGGGGAAGAACCCTGTTTCAAATTCTAGCCCCTAAACATCCCAATGAGCCACGGGGGAGGCAAGATTGGGGACTAGGATACAAACTGATACCAATGGTTGTATGAACATAAATTAGACACTTAAATTTATTATATTTCAAATCAAGCCCCATTTATGCTAGGTAAGTAATATTGTATATGTGCTGGATATAGTTGGCAGGTTCTGTTAATAAGTAATTTAACCTTCTAAGGAGTACTGTTTAAGCAAGCTCTTATTCTTGCTTCTGTTTCCTTTGTGTTTTCTTTCAGTTTTCCCTCAATTTTTTCTTTCTGCTGGGACTAGAAGTTACAAAGAGGAGGGTAGCAAGAGTGATCAGAGTTACAGAGCAGCTTCCATGTGTGGAATAATTGCATTGACTAGGACATTTAAGCTTGGAAAAGAAAGAGTGGGGATGGTAGAAACAGTAGATGTCGCCTTCCCAAGGTCATCCATTATTTTGCAGGCAAGGGAATGGTAATTAATCTCTGATAACACAAGGATTAACCAGTATCAGATGAAAGTACCATTGGCAGATATCAATCATACAGAGCACTTTGCACAGTGTCAAATAAACAGTGGAAGCTGTAGGAAGCTGTGGGTGAGGAATTCTCTTGGATTCCTCAAATTATTAGAGATAGGTGGATTTTGCTTCTAGTAATGAACTACCACCTCTGGTTCTGGAGCTGCACTGGGGCTGAGGTGACACCCTGGTGCAGTGCCCCACCACATGCTGGGCTCAGCCTGTTGCTCTGTGCTGGGATCTCAGCTGGGACAATATTCAGTCTCTGCTGGAAGGACTGTTACCGTGTTTTGTTTCCTGAATTATCTCCTAATTCCATTTTATTCCAAAATCATTCAGTAAATGCCTCTTCATTTTTTCTTCTCTTCCACCCTTCCTGTCTGAATTTTTTGTTGTTGTTGTTGATCCCTTTTCCTCTTCTCTTTCAAGTCTGTATCCCAGTTCTCCATTGTAAATATAACCCATCAGCCTTCCTCCTCAAGGCTGAGAACCCAGAAATGTGGTTTTTACCCTGATGGTCAGATAGTGACGAGAGCTACAAAAATTACTAGAAAGGACCTGATATTCCCGAAACAGAATTTGGCTCTGATTTTGTCAGTGTATGTCTTTGTGGGAGAATAATTTCCTTTACTGCCCCTAATTTCAAGGTTCATTTTGCATCCTCTTGCCTGGTATTTTTACTGCCTGCATTTCTCCTGTTGCAGAAAGATTTATTGGCTGCCACAGATGGAAACTCACCTGAATCTTACTAGTTTTGCTGCACTCCACAGAGATTTGCTAGACAATAATTAAACAAATTGTCCTTTTGTAAATTTTTAATTAAATCATAGGGGTGTTTTGTGAATGCTGTGAGCAGCAGTAGCATAAAACATCCATTTCCAGGATTAGAAATGTTTTGTCTAGGCTCTGGTGACCTTTTCCACAAACATGGTGACTAAAAATTTTTCTTTTCCTCATGGGAGGCTTTGATACTATACAGGTTGATGAGTTTACTCAGAAAAGCTTCTGACTTGTCCTTAACTGAAGGATAAGCATCTCTTCCATCCTCTGTATCAGGGTGGGAAGGAAGGCCGTGGAGTCTGTCAGCTGGAAGTTTGCTCACCTTAAAAGCAAATGGAAGCACATCTTAAAGCTGGAGAATTTGGCAAAGTATGATTATATTATGCTGTGATAACATTGCTTACTTGGCTTTTTCACACCTTCCTTTGGAAAGACTGGGTGACTTTTTGCTTCTCTTCTTTCCATTTCTAAAATCCATCTAAAAGTATGGATTGCAGGTTTAGAGAAATGACCATTCCCCTGTGCTGGGCACTAGAGAGGACAAACCTCAAATCCTGTGTCCAGTTCTGGGCCTCTCAATTCAGAAAGGACATTGAGAGGCTGGAGCGTGTCCAGAGAAGGGAACGGAGCTGGGGAAGGGTCTGGAGCAAGAGTCTGGTGAGGAGCAGCTGAGGGAGCTGGGGGGGCTCAGCCTGGAGAAAAGGAGGCTCAGGGGAACCTTCGGGCTCGGCACAACTCCTGACAGGAGGGTGCAGCCAGGTGAGAATCCGGCTCTTTTCCCAAATAGCAAATGACAGCACAAGGGGAAATGGCTTCGAGTTGTTCCGGGGAAGATTTAGATCGAATATTGGGAACAGTTTCTTTACTGGTTGGGCTGTGAAGCACTGGAACAGGCTGCCCAGGGCAGTGTTGGACTCACCACCCCTGGAGGTATTAAAAGATGTGTAAATGTGTCCCTGAGGGACATGGTTTAGTGGTGGGCTTGGCAGTGCTGGGTTAATGATTGGACTCGATCTTAAAGATATTTTCCTACTTAAATGGTTCTGTGATTCTGGGCACAGACAGAGCTGTCCCTGGATAGAAGAATGGGCTTGTTTCATGTGCAGCATGCAGTATTAGTAACTCAGCAACTACAGCTGATTTCACTGTCACTGTTTCTCCAGAATTAGGCAGAAACTAATTTTATGTTAATTGCAGGTATTGATTCTAGATCTGGCAAAAGCTTAGGTTAAGCCCAACTCTGTGTGCCAACTTCTTCATGTAAGAAAAGGCAAAGTTAATTAACTTTTAAGAATAAAGCATGAGTTTACCAACATTGCATGTTACAGTGATTGCACTTTTTGATGGTAAGTAGAAAACTTGTTTCATTGTAACTTAAAAAACCCTATTGACTAAATTGTCAATAATTTTACAGAAAACTGGTGTAAAAGGTAGCATGTTAATTTGAAGTTCAGAGTACTGTCAAGTTTATACACATTACTTGTGCACGTTTCCTAATGTACTTTTACATTAGTGGAGCTCTAACAAAACTTTAAACCCATTTTTTTGTTTGTTTGGGGTTTTTTCGAAATTTTGCTTCCTTGGTGTGGTTTCTTTTTTTAGTGCTTCAGTGGAGTTGGCAATAATTTAATTTAAAAGGATGTTCAGAAAATGGATAGCCTTAATGAGCTAAAAGATTCTGTGATATTTATAAAGCATAGAAATACTATCCTCTTGTTACAAACTGATAGTTTAAGTGCGTTGGAATAGTCAAGTGTACTGTTGAGTTCAGAAAATAATTGGATCTATACTGTTAGGATGGATTACACTATTATGTATCTCTAAATTGTTTTAGGGATTATACTCCTTCTAAAAGCAAGGATTATGTTTCTACATTGAGATCATTGCATGACACGCAGCGTTCTGTGTTCTGATGTTCCTCCTTTTGGATAGATTTTGTGTATCAAAGTGGGGGCTGCCAGCAGCAAGATCACCAGGCAGGATTCTGCAGCATGTCTCACAGGAGCAGGTGGATAGTATAAACAAGCTCAATGTTTTATTTTAGTGAACCCCTCAGCCCCAGGGTGCCCAGTACAGCAAATGTCTGGAAATTCTGTACATAATGTAAAGAATATGAATTGTACCATCAAATACAATGTGGCTGCCATTGCTTTGTCCACATTTCTGTAAGTTTGCTCTTCAATTAAACAAGCTTTTCTTGGCCAAATCTTGTAGCTGTGCATGTGCCTGACACTATATAATAACCTGTCCACAGGTACCAGTTATTTTTGGATAACACACCAGAGATGCTTGAAAATCTTTTGAAATTCTCTTGGCTTCAATGGGCAAAATTCTTGTAAATTTAGTGAAAATACAAAATTGAATCATGTTTTCCTGTGTTTAAACATGCTTTAGCTACAAGTTTTTCCTTTTAACTATGTGCACCCTAAAAGAAGTTGCTAAAGTTAGTTAAGCACAGAGATACTCTTTTTCTCTGGCAGCTGTCTTGGTGTTCCTTAATACACTGAGAGACTCTGTGGAGTGTTTAGGGTAGGACAAGTAGTCAGGGGATTGATGTTTTGTGAAAGGAGATTGCATGTAGCTCCTGCCATGGCCTGAGATCGTGGGAGCTGGGAATAGCAGGTGCAATCCTCCAGGAAGAGCAGGTGATGCTTTGGGACGAACCCAAAGCCACCACAGTATTAGTTCATAACACATTAGCACACCTAAATAGGGATAAATGCTGATTATCAGTCATTTTCCTCCTGTGTTTGATATATAGAATCAACAGCGAAGGAGGGAAGCAAATATTGAAAATAGCAATAACACTGATAAGCAATCTCAAATTCAGACTAATGGTAAAATGTTCTGTATATTTTCATACTCCTGGAGTGTTTACTCACCACTGAGGAAAAATTAGAAATCTGATTCAACATGTCAATTGGGAGAGTTAAATCCAATCTGTAATAAATACTTCTTTGGTAAACTTATCTGCAAACACAGAAAGACTGTAATTATTAGATTTATCCCAATATGTCCTAGACCAGACAACTCTCTAGAGGCTCCTAATAGGAGACTGTAATGATTGCTGGTTGCATTAAGGGAAACCCCTTGTTATACAGCTTGAGGCACGTTGCTGCATGTCTGTGCTGACATTTCCCCGTCTTTAAACATAGGGATAAATATTTATTTAGGGTCATTATGAAGCTTCATGCTAGTTTTTTTGATAGTTAAAGAGATGGTGGTATAATCATTCATCCTCATGACTTATATGTACAAGGAATGCTCTTTCAATTTAGGTTTATTATCTCTGTGGAGTTAATTAACTTTGTAGGTCATAGGAGCATAGCTTTTATTAGAGAAAAACAAGCAATGCCTGTGAGGGAGAAACAAAGACAGTTCTCTTGAGAATGTGAGCAATGTCTTATGGTTTTTCCTTATCACTACTCCTGCTGCTCTCACTACAGCTACCCTATGCCTATGGGCAGTATTCACCAGTGGCAGAGGTCTTACAGAGCATTTTCAAGTCTGTTTGCTTTTCTTCTAGGACTGCACTTTCTTTTCTCCTTTCTTTTTCAATGGTAATTTTTTGTTTTAAGGAATGAACAATGTTTGTTTCCCTTTTGATGTTGGCAGCCCATCAAAGCAAGTTCTTTGTTTTATTCAGAAGGTTATCTATCTGATGCAGTGTTGTAAAGACGTTTCTGGAGCTTTCCTGAAATGCTGTGATCCTGCCACAAACAAACCCCCCTACTCTCACCTAGAGAGGTGTCTTTTATTTAAAATAAATTTAATGGAACTGGAGATGTTTAATCACCAGCATAGTGACTTGTTTCCAGCACTAGAAAATTGTGAGTGCTGCCATACTGAATTATAGAAATACTTGTTACATGAGGGTGAGGTCAGTCTGTATTTTGTTGTCCTAGGAGAAGTCTTGAGAGTTAACTTAAAATCATATTTAGCTTTGGGCATTTGGGTCTTTGTCATTCCACATGGGCAGACTTCGCACGTGACATTGAACTCTTGGATGTTGGTGTTGTGGAGTTTTGGAGTGGGCAAGTAAAGGAACTTTCACTGTTGGTTTTCTGTTTTGGAATAGGGAATCTGTGGAGACCTTCCTGGACCTCAAGTCCAGGTTTCCTGTATTGGATATTGAGAACAATTGCCAGTGCTGACATTTATTCAGTTTTCTCTGAAAGTTCCAGCCTTCTCTAGGAATGAAAGTTTGATGTCTGTCTTCCAGAAGTCTTACTAATATAGACATGTGGTTTTCATAAGCAAAAAGTGAAGTCAGTAGTTACTCTGTTCTAGGGAAAGTCTTTGTGGGGAAAATTTCTTGAGTTCAGCACTTCTTGAATTTTGATTCCTGAAAAGGCAGGGTAGTCAAATACAGTGTTGGCTTCATCCAGATGGGTCTTGCTTCATGTATAAAGTTGTAAGATTCTAAAGTAAACCTATTTTGAAGAATAATGATTTAATGAGATACCTTCTTGTCAGAGAGATTGTACTGTTTTTCCCCTCCAAAATTTTACCAGCTGCAGTTGGTAAAAATTATTTATCTCTTGAAAATATCTAGGAAATTTATGCTGAATCAGAAAAGTAGTAATGTGTACTATTCATCGTCTGCAGCAATGCCTCTAGTGAGAGCATGTAGTAGCAATTATTTTGATTTCTGGTGGGAAACTGATTTGTAAAAGTATTGTATTTCGCTGCTGCTTGGAGACCCAAAGGTTCACCATTGCTCTCTGAAGGAGATTCCTGTCCCTTGCCCGAGCTGTGGTCAGAGGTGCCTGTGAAGAGCAGATACCTGCAGTTTGGTTTGTGATTCATGCGTGACTTCCCATGAGTGAGGACGGGGGCTGTGAGGAAGGAAGAGCAGCAATGTCCCTATGCAAAATTAATTGGATCTGCTTTATGGGCAAGGCATTTCTCAGCCCTGGAACTGAAGGCATGTTAGTGCAAAAACTGGTTGAGCTAAGACAGGTAAGTTTAGATGATACATCTTGGATGACAGATGTTCTTGTTTGACTCTTCTTGCAGTTTTGCCCTTCCAAGAACAGGAGTATCTTCCCTTCATCACAGTTCAGCATGCCCAAAACTTGGTTGTGTGTGAGCCAGGCAGTGTAACTTTTCTCAACAATTGCATTGAGTGTCTGTTTTTACCACTTGTGGTAGTTTTGGGAAGCAGTCACAATATTTGTGATGATTGTAGCATGATTTGACGGTGATGGCACAGAAGAAGCAAGTTGCAGACCTATTTTGGCTGTGGTTTTGTGATGGTCTGGGTTGTACTGTACATAAACAAAACAGTTACTTGGAGAATGGTGTCATGATGTGCTTTGTGGAATTGCCAAGACCTTGTGAGTCCCATTGTTCAAAGTGTTCATTTCAGATAGCCTGGTATGGTATTTTCATGTGGTATTTTGAGGAATCTTAATATGAGCTTTTCTGTACACAGATTTTATTTTTCTTAATTGAATCACCAAGTGGTAGCATCAAAAGAGCTGTGAGCACCTGGTTAAGCTAAATTTCAGTGCCCAAAGTGCTTTAAGCCTTTCTTCTTGTGCTGTGCTCTTTATCTTGTTTCTGTGGCATATGGGATGGGAGTTGAAAAAACGGTAAATCCTTTAAATAATAAGCGTGGGTGGGATTTGACTGCCTTCACTGCAGATCCCTACCAGAAGCATTGGTGGTTTTGATCTTTTTTTTTTTTTTTACACAATTAGTTTCATTGTCCAACAGTTATTAACCTCTATTCAGAAAACAATGACCTGTTCTAGTTCAGGCTGCAGATGGCAGACTCTCTTTTAAGTGGTGTTCGGGTAAAACTTATTTTTCTGGGACTTTGCTTAGTTATAGACAAACACCAAAAATCTCACTGGGAGAGTTGTGCTGACTTGAAGGTGTGCTGTTCTCTAGATCCTAGCTCCTGCTATGAATATTTATATTTTTTTTAATCTGTATTTTTAGATATTAGATTTTGAGACCTACTACATTATTTCCTTCCATGCCTATAGAGAGACCAGCAGAGAGCATATTTTTGTGGAATTAATCACCAGAGAAGTAAGATTTTCAGTCTCTGTCCTTAGGGAAAGGGAAAAATCTGAAATTGTTCTTACTTTTGAAAATAAATTATTAGCAAGTTGGTGTTTTCAGGATATATATTCAGTTCCCTGAAACATTCCCACAATGTGCTTTTGATAATATGTATTTGTAGTTATCACTGTTCCATGACAGTAGCTGCTTGCATTGATTCACTAGGACTGTGGAAGGCTGTGGAAGCACTTGGTGATAGAATAATGTGGTTTTAGTCAAAGATTGTTGTTTTTTTTACAATGAAATTTATACTTGCAAGAAACTTGAGCTTGTTCAGCCTGCAGAAGAGGAAGCTCCAGGGAGGCCTTTTTGTGGCTTTTCAGTCAGGGGCCTGTAAGAAAGATGGGGACAAACACTCTAGCGGGACCTGTTGAGATAGGAGAAGGGGTGATGATTTTAATTAGAAGATTGTAGATTTAAAATAGATGTAAGGCAGAATTTTTTATGAGGTTGGTGAGGCCCTGGCACAGGTTGCCCAGAGAAGCTGTGGATGCCCCATCCCTGGAATTGTTCAAGGCCAAGGTGGATGGGGCTCTGAGCAACCTGGTTTAGTTGAAGATGTTCCTGCTCCTTGCAGTGGTGTTGGGCTAAATCAGGCATGGATCAGAAAGGATCTTAAAGATGTAGTCCCAGAGGTAAAAGTGTGCAAAAAATAGTGATGTTCTTGGGTACGTTAAGGAAGGCAGAAATGAGAATGAAGGATGTATGTGGATCTTGAATCACTTGTTGAATGAGATTTTAATCATCATCCAGCTGCAGGTGTGAATCTGGTGATTTGCTGACCTGCAAGGTTTTAACATATTTGAGATAATGCTGTGTAAAACTGCAAATTTCATAGTTGGTGAGGAAACATAATTTACCAGATAGTAAACCAACTCTTTGAATACTGAAATGCATTAGATTTTCGAGATTGATTGCTATCTTCTTGCTTAATTTGTGACATATAAATAAGAAATTGTGCATGTATAAACAGAAGTTGCTTTATAATATAAACTGGATTCTTTAGAGGGGCTATGGTGATGGTCATAACTCCAGTCAAGCACTTGTTACTGTGTTTTTATCACTTTGCAGCTACTGACCATGTGAATATATTGTGGTGGTCTTAATCCTTCTGTTGTCAATTTAAAAAAGCTGAGGAGTGTTGTAGCTGCCTGGTTCAAAAGATGTTCAATGAGGAGTATTTAATAGAAGGAAAACGTAATGTTGTTAATATTTTGTTTTCCATAAATGAAAAAAATGGTCAGGTTCTCTGATATTGCTGCTGGCAGCTTTAGGAGCATTTCTTCATCTTGTTGAGATAATTTCTATAATCATAGCCGCATGATGCACTTCCCATTTGTATCTTAAAATTAGCACTTTAAAGAAATCTAAGTGCTGCTCTAATTTTTGCCATTGGGTATAAGTTGTCCTCATTTGTGTCTTACAGTAATATGGTGCCCGTTGACTTCTAGGCATCTGATTTAGATTTACTTCATTTTATTATCAGTATCTAATCTAGATTTATTTACACTTACATAATCAGAAGAAAAAAAAGGCAGGGGTCTTGAAGTGCAATTTCACATGTAACCTGCAAGAAGAGCCCTTCATTGAGGCCACACTAAAAGAAAAAAGGTATATCCCTGAGAGGGGGAAGCAAAATGCCAAATTCAAGTGTGTAGAGGTTGTATCCTAATGCCCTCACATGTTTTCTGTCATACATCTCCCCAGTGAGGTTCTGATTTGTTTTGTTTTGGTCTTTTTAACGATTTGTATTTCTCTGTTAAGAAGCAGGGATAAAAAAATCTGTACATGTGTGAGGAGAATGACAGATTTAGCAGAACCTTCTTAAGAGGAGACATTAAGAATTTTTTGGAAGATGTCTTTTTTTTAATGTGGATAAACACAGACAAGAGATGATTAACATAATTTCTGTGTCTATATTGGCAAGTTCAACAACTCACAGTCCCTTCACTGTTTTTCTTTGAAAATCAGTGCAAAAAGCTTTTGAAATTCTGTAGGTTCAAAGCTTTGAAATAAGGTTTATGTAGGAAGAGGGAGCATTTTATAGTAACTTTCTTTCAGAGTATTGTGGCTTTTAAAGCAAGCTGTTGATATCTTATTAGAAGAATTATTTATTCCCTTGACTGTCTTTTAGTGAGCAATACAAACACTTGAACAGATTAAGAGTTCTTTGGAAGTAGGAAAGCTCAGCAGAATGTAAGTTTAGAAGTGTTTTTCATGTAATAACCTTTCAATGCTGTTTTGAGTGGTTCCATTCAGAATTTTGGCTAATTTTTGCTTTCTTTGATTTGAAAAATTAAATATTTGTCAAGGACTTCCCAACTAAAACTTCCTCCTACTTAAAAAACAAATCAAATTATTTCTGGCAAACTGCTTTTCCTGCAAAGGATGCACACCCTGACCTTTATGCAGCAGGTTGGAGCATTTCTGAAAGTCCATCTGGTTCTGCCTGGTATTACCAGCCCAGCTCTGTAAACACAGTTATTCCCTGTAATTTCTCATTGCTGCTCTCAGGCTGTAATATTTTGTGCTTCATAAAGTATTGAAAAATGTGAAGTGGACATGGCATGCTGTTTGAAAAAACACAGCCCAAAATGTCGGACAAAACTAATACATTTTTGTTAGCAGTCCCAATTTTGTTTTTAGAGTGTTGGCAAGACAAATAGGAGTCTTTTTGGCAGCTGGAGGGTGTTAACCCTGTGCACGAGAAGCTGAGTGACTCCAAGTGCCGTTTGTTCATCTGTGAGCCCGGGGAGTTTCGGCTCACCCAGGGGATGGTGAGACACATCCTGCCCAGGCTGCAAACAATCAGCAGCAACAGGAAGCTGCTTTGCACCAGCTTTGAAGGATGACAGAGCTTGTTTGAAAGCCGAGGGTGAAGCAGCGTGGCTGGGGGATTGTCTTAGCTCAGCTTGCACATCTGGGAAGCAAGTTTGTGTTGCATAATGTCCTTGCCAAACTGGTAGGAGCTGGGTGTGTCCACATCTAACTTTGTCTCTTGAGAAAGCCAAGTTTTTATTTTGCAAGTGACGTGCTTTATTTTTGAAAGTTTTCAATCCATTTGGTTGTTCACTGGGTTTTTATTTTGTTGGTTTGTTTTGGTTTTTTTTCCAGGAGGTCCAAACATATGGGCCATCACCTCCGAAGAGCGGGCCAAGCATGACAAGCAGTTTGATAGCCTTAAACCCACGGGAGGTTACATTACAGGTTGGTGTGAGGCTCTGCATTACACATTAACTTCTGTGTACACATACCTATCTCTGTAAAACAGTTTGAGAACTGCATCCTATTTCTAGCCCTTTATTGTGTGACTAATAACCATATTCTTCAGGCAAACAGCCACAGGTTATAGTAAACGTAACAAGCTTTCCTCTAAAGTCTGGCATGGGAATGCTGTTCTATTTAACCCTGTCACTTCTGCAGCCACCAGCTATGTGCTGCCATTCTGTCTGGTTTCAGAAACCAGAGAAAATCAGGCACAATCTGTGCTCAGATGGGAGGTTGCCAGGGAGCACTTACAGTAGCTATTGTGGCAAGTGACACCAGACACACCAGAAGTGGCTCTCCCCAGACCGAGGAGAGAATGCTGTACTGTTAAATATCTTTGTTTGGGAGGAGGAGAGAGGGAGAGGGATGCTGACAGCTTGTCCTTGTTAGCAGCTGCTTGAAATTTATTACCCGTTGGGCCTTCAGCAGGTTCTGGGTAGACTGCTGGTGTTTTGCAGGGGCCTGCTGTCAGTTCCAGTTGCATTCAGCTGCTTCTCATCTGAAACAATTGGGTCACATTGCTATGCACCTCAGAATTCACAGGTTTTAAGTTTAAAATCTGCTTGTGATATCAAGAAAGACCCGAGTTCATTGGCAAAGATGTCTTAAGAATGCCCCATTCTTTGTGGGTGAGTGGGCACTAAAGAGCATCCCTGATGGCTCCTACCTGCCCAGCTATCTATTAATGCCCTGTCTGGTTGCTCCACTGGCCCTGCTTTTCCTGTTTTGGGGCTGGAAAGCACTGAGGAGAGAGTGGGAAGTTGTCTGTTTGGAGCATGCACATCTTCTGGCTATGTGGCACCTAGCTCCTGGTTTGGCCAAACAGCACTGGAAGCTTGATGTTTACTTTACCTCCAAGCTGAAAAATATGCAGTCCGCACAGGGACTACCCTTAGGCCACACCTGGGCTCTTACCTGCATCTGCAGGCTCTGTTATTTATTTGGCAAATGCTTGAAATAAATGGTTGTGTATGAAGAGGAGGGAAGAGAGAGCTGAAAGAGTAACCTGAAGTCTTAGCTTTAAGCATCTGTAATTCACTCAGGTGAAGCATAAGCACCACTGTCCCTGTTTTGTTATATGTGCCCATTGATGTGGAACTTGGTATGGGATTGCACTACAGTTCCCATTCCCATACTGAAATACTGGATGCTCTCTGACAGAACAGAATATATTTAGAATATGGTGTTTCCCTAGTTTTTCTAGAGACACAATCCTGGCTCAATTTAGATGGGATAGAGGAGAAGGAAATAAATACCATGTTCATCCTTTCCTGCATAAGTAATTTGGGCAAGAGTAAATTTTCAGTCATTTTTACTTCTTTAATTATCACATCTTTTAAACTGTTGGCAGCTGTTGATATGTGAAACTTGTAAAGTTTTTATAGCTATCTGAAATCACTTCTCAGAGCAAGGATTGGGAATTACAGAATTCATGGCTATCTGACAATCACTGTCACCAGCGTTAAAAGCTGGAACAAGCCCCCCTGGAAAGCTTGACATCCAGCATGGGGATTTCTGTCGAAAACCTGATGCCCCAAGAGGGTGCTGAGCTCTTCAAAGATCTGTCTCTTGTTTGAAAGTCTGTATTTTTTTCCTTGTTTATCACAGGTGATCAAGCACGTACCTTTTTTTTGCAATCAGGTCTACCATCTTCAATCCTTGCTGAAATATGGTAAGGTATTCTTTACTGTCTGTTTTCTCTTTTAAGATAGGAGAAGCATAGCATTCAAATACTACCTTTGGTGTGTTGTGTTGTTTCACAGAGGCTTTCAGCAGTCAAGGTAGAAAGTGTTGTCTGAATAATTGTTTTAATTTTATTAAACTTGAAGGATTCAGCTCATGTGTACCAACAATTAACTAAAAACCGGTAATTTTTACATCTTTCTTAGGATGTTATTTCAAATTTTATCATGTTGAACACAGCCTTTTAAAACTATATTAAGTGCTTGAAATACACTAAAAGTAGAAGACAAGAAAAAAATCTGAAGTTCCAGAAGAAGTTAGTAGAAGGATGGTTGTGATACATGAGATTCCAAGCAGTGCTGTAATACAGGAACTGGAAAAAGTGCTGTTCCTTGCAGCACTTTTGGTGATTTCAACACTTGAAACATTTTCTTCTCTGTAACCCCTGGGTCCTCACTAGAATCCTCTGTTGATTTTGGGGCTGTTGCTTGGCTGTTACCAAGACGTACATGTGCTAAAAGACAATTGCTTGAGGCTCATAATAATTAAGAACAACTTTTAGAAAAGGTATTAAAGAAAATAACTAAATGCACGTTAGTTTTTTCTTCAGACACATAGAATCATAGAATTGTTAAGGTTAGAAAAGAGTTCTAGGATCATCAAGTCCAACCTGCACCACCACCATGTTCCACCACTAAACCAGACAATTCAGTGCCTGGAAAGAGGGGCAAGGAAATTTTCTGTGGGGCCTTGGGGTTTTATACTGGACAGTAACAGAATCAAAGGAAAAATGTAGCTTAACATTAGTCAGATTTTTTTTTTTATTATTTTTTAATTTTTTTATTCCCCTCCTAGTTTTATTTGCATTCTCGTGCTTGGTCCTTGCATGCTTAAATATTAATACGATTTCTTATTATCTGTCTGACCAGAAATTTTGTGGTTATGTATGCACTGTTGTGTATATTTCTTGTTATATTTATTTGGAGAAGCGTGAGAAGGAAGACAGTTGTGGATATCAGGCTTAGAAAACCTCACCACACGGTGAATTAATGACGTTTTCATTGCAGTGTATAGTGCCTTTAGCAGGTTTCTGCATCCTCCTGCGTCCTGTTCCAGATTCTTGCATTAATTCCTTACCTTACCAAGGATTCATTTAAAATAATTATTCTGCCTAGGAGCATGGAAAAAAACTTAGCAGAGGCAACAAGTGTATCCATTGGGCAGGAGACTTCTGCTTTCCCAAATGTTTTCCTGCTTTCTCAGGAATTAAGTATTCAATATACAGTAACTTCAAAACTGAAGTCTGCAGAAGTGGGTGTTCAAACTTCTCAAATTTCTGAGCATATGAATGGTGTCAAAAGTAGAAAATTTACTTTGCAGTAAGTTTCTTGTTTTCCTGTACAAAACCAGTAAGTAAATCTGATAGGAAACCTTCTCACTGTTTAAAAAATTTAATTTCCATTTCTTCTCTAATTTAATTTTATTTTGTTTTAAGGACACTATCAGACCTGAACAAGGATGGAAAAATGGATCAACTGGAGTTCTCTATAGCCATGAAACTCATCAAGCTGAAATTGCAAGGACAACACTTGCCTTCAGTTCTCCCTCCTGTCATGAAACAAACTCCAGTGTTTTCACCACTAATGTCAGCTCGCTTTGGTACTTATGAATATATAATTACTTAGTGTTCAGAGGTAAAAACCACAGTTAATTGCAGCCAAATAAAAGCATTAATCTGACCATGAAAGTTTAGTGAATCTGTGGGGAAAAAAAGCCCAGTATATTCTGATTTAGGAAATTCAACAAGTTACTTTCTTAATATTTTTGATAATTTGATTCTTTGAAGACTTCTAAAACAAAGAAAATGTTTATTGAATTTTGGCAAGAAGGTCATTCACATCTGCCATCTGGCTTGCAGGCTCTCATTTTGCACTGGTGGTCTTTTTTTGTCTCCCCCCTATTCAATCACCTATTTATACTTCAGGGTTTTAAAGTTAAATTTAGCGAAAGGTCAGAGTTTTGGCAGAACAGAAATTTTGCATATTTTTTGAAAATGAATCAGTTTGTCTATTTTGGTTATATGATTAACTGAATAGAATTACTTTGACTTTTTTTTAATGGTTTTTGGGAATTTAGTGCATGCTTGTTACTGTGTTGTTTTGTAGAACAAGATACCCACAGTTACTTCAGCTGGATTACAAAATGCTGAAATGCTGAAATGAAATGTATGCATGTATTAATTATTACATGATTGAAAATGTCTGCCCATCACCAAATCTCATGTGTTTGGGTACAAGGGCATGCATTTACAGGGAGCTGTGGCTGGCAGTTACCTCTATTAACTTTCCATCATCTCACCAGCACGCTGTTGTCTCCCACAAGATGCAGCCAGTAATTCAAGTGCCCTGATTTGCCTCAGGCAGCTGCCCCTAGAAACACTTTGCTAAGCGTGGCTCCCTAATAAGGACTTGTCACCCCTATGGATTCTTCCAAGGCTGATACTTGGAAGAGACTTAGTTCAGAAACAGCATCAGTTTTTCCCTGTAGAGGGTTGTCAGAGCTTTTGAGGTGTGTTGTAATTGTCTCTCAGGGGCCAGGCTTGTTGAAGAACTAGTTGCAATTATAGAAAACCAGATCTTACTCTGTTGTGAAATACTAGCTAGACCTACCTCAAGAATGAATGTGCTTGTCAAGATTTTTCTTTTTAAATTCCTGTTCTTTTGTATATTTTTCCCTATGAGCTGTCTTCTCTAAATTTAGAGAAAAAGTTGAGCATCTGTTTTAACTCATTGCATTCCAGACAACAGTTGCTTTGTGTAGTTTCTGCCTGACATAAGGAACCCATTTCTTGCTGAAGCCTCTGCAATATTAAACAATGAATTGTTGGATTTTGCTCTAGGAATGGGTAGTATGCCAAATCTGTCCATGCCAACGTCCATGTCTGCGATCACACCATTAGCTCCCATGTCTCTGACCTCCATGACTTCCATTCCTCCTTTGGTTATCTCTGCTCCCCTGGTGCCTTCTGTCAGTACCTCCTCATTGCCAAATGGAACATCCAGCCTTCTGCAGCCTCTGTCCGTACCTTTCTCCTCAAGTAAGTATAGCACAGTGCAGTACTTGCTTCCACAGTTGTGAATCTTATTTTCTCTATGGCTAATTTTAGACAGGAATGCTAACACATGCATGAGAGTTTAAAAAAACAAAACCAAAAAACCAGCAAAAAAACAACGGAAAAACCCCAACAGAAAACCCTACAGATTATTTTTTTTCCGAAGTTCACATTTGTTAATTCTGTTCTAACTAGTTAATCATAACAAGACACTGATCAGCTTTTCTTACTTCTATCAAAGTGAATGTTGATTATAAAGCATTCTTTTATACCTACCTGCTTTACAGTTTTGGGGTTAATTTTTTGTTTCTGTTTGTTCCAGCACTGCCTCATACTGGTTCTTTAGGCCCCATGGCAGGAGGATTTGGTGGTTCCAGTATGCAGAAGGCACAGTCATTGATCGATTTAGGATCTAGCAGGTATGAAAGTTAGGTTTAAAATTGTTGCATCTTAAGTAATATACCTTCCAAAAGTTACGGAGCATTTCTATTTTCAAAGTATATTTCTTTAAAATTAGTCTATCTAATATGACCTACCAAGCCTGAAAATAGATTTTGTTTTATATGCATAGTAAGTGATATTTTCAGTAAATCTGACAAAATATCCAGAGTAGGTGAGGAGGTCAGATGAGCAGTGCCAAAGAGAAGGGAATGTACCTCATTAGAAATAGAAACAACCTTACCACGTGGTTATAAAAGCAACGTTTATGCATTAGGGGCTCATTCATTATTGAGGGCACCATGTAATCAGCAGGCATGTAAGAATAGGATTTGTTATCAATATTTGTGTGTGAATTTGTTTTATGCATAATAGAATTTTATGAATCTTTGTAATCAGCTGCTCTGGTTCACTGATTTTAGAGCTTTGCTACAAACTAAAAAGAGGGACTGGGCTTACCTATCCAATTGGGCAGCCAGGGGAGTCTCCCAGAAAATGGTCCTGAGGTCACCTCAGCCCAGCTCAGCTCCATGAGTGACTCAGAGACTCTTGCACCTCCTTGCTGCCTGTTGGGGGCATGTGGGGTGCATGACCTGGGCTCCTCACACACCTGATGTCAGCACATGTCCTGTAAGGTAGTGTAGGCATGGCATGTGCCTGGAATAATTTTATTTTTTAAATTTTTTTTAATTTGGTTGTTTTTTTAAATTGGAAAGCTGTCTTTTGCTGGTGCTCTACAAAGGAGCTTTTCTCCAGTATTATTGTTGGCAGCATTCTCACCACCATATTGTGTCATACCATGCAGGGGATGTCAATCCAGCATTGTGCTGGAGAGGCTTTGTTTCTGTCAGCATTCTGTATTGCCTTATTGCCTTGGATAACATTTCAAATAGTTTTTTTTACTTGACAGAGCAGGGGATTACCTTAAGCAAAGCAGGCTGGATGCACTGGGGTTTGTCTGATTTTCAAAGATGGGACACTGAAAATGCTGGGAGTTGTAGATGGAAGTTTCATGGGTATATCTAAACCCTCCATCAGCACTGTTCTGCAGAAACTGACTGAGCTGGAAAAGCTCCACTCAGCATGCCATTGTCACTAACAGAAAGAAGAGGTAGAGGTGGATTATAGAGGTGGAATATGGTAGCTAAAACAGCTTTAGAAGCTGCTTTTGGTTATGAGTTAATCAGATAAGTTTATATTGTCATGGTTATGCATTTACATGCCTCTTAAAGTTTCTTAAACAATGACCCAACACTCTTAGGAAAGCTGAGGTGTTTTCCTGTGGTTTCCTATACTATTGTTTTGCAATGGTAGGACAATCAATTATGTGCCTGTGATACCAAAGGAATGGGATTTTCAGTTCAACATGTTGTTTCCTTATAGATATGTCCCTACTGTAAAATTCCATATTTGTGATGAAATTACTTATAGCAAGTTAGCAGAGGTAAAAGTTTGTGGAAGTTCTTTTGTGTTACTGGAAGATCCTATATATCTTCTGTTCCAATGCCTCTTTATTAAGCCAAGTGATTTAGAGTTATTTTTTTATCTCTTTTTCTCTTTTGGTTTTCTTTTAATGTTTGGTTGGTTGGTTTGGTTTGGTTCTTTTGCTTTGTTTTTGTTCTCTTTTGTTTTGAAATTATATTGCAGTTCAAATTCTTCCTCTAGTGCATCACTAGCTGGGAATTCACCAAAGATAACATCCTCCGACTGGGCAGTTCCTCAGGCCTCCAGATTAAAATACAGACAGAAATTTAACAGTCTTGATAAAAGTATGAGTGGATATTTATCAGGTGAGTGTGACATTTGGTATGGATTAGGAAAACCAGTGTTTTCTGCCTCTGAACATCATGGGCTGAGGGATGGAATCCCAGCTTGGGATTTGACTTGCACATGAAATAAAAGCTGAAATATTGGTGTTCAGACCTGTGCAGGAGAGAGTGGATTTCAGCCAGCCAAGCAATGGAAATAACCATCAGTTCATTGACTTGGGCTTTGTGTTAGACCTGGAGGAGCCAAATATACTGGGGAAGCTGCAGCAGCTGTAGCAGGGAAGAGGAGAAGCCTGGCAGTGGTGGGATCTGACTAGAAGAGTCTGAGAACTGCAAGGCTGTGCAATTCAGCTCTGTAAAGTCAGCAGGCATTTTTCAAGCATCACTCTTTGGGCTGAGACTCTTTTCTTGTGAAAATGGGGGACATTCACGATCATTTTTGTGCCATGTGCTCCTATATATCTGTATTAGTCAGTGCTTAAATACTTGGGCTTTATCTTTTGGAAGAAACCACTTTGGGAAAGACACTGCAGAATTGCATTGCTCAGTCAATTTTGAGCTGAAGGTTTCATTGACCTGCCTAGAAATGTATATGGTTCTTTGCCACCAAGGAGAGCTTTCCACATGCTAGCTCAAGGTTTAGCCAACACAGTCAGCTGTGCTTTTGTGACAGCTGTGGGGATTACCATAAATACCCATTTTTCATGACAGCTTTTCTGTTAGGTGCTTTGAGTGAAAAAAAGTACACAAAAATATTTACATCTTCATTGTGTTCAGGTTGTAATGCCTGTTGTTAAGCTTGGAAGTAAAACCAACTGATGAAAATGGATTAGATTAATATTAAAAATAAACATGCCCCAGTTTGTGACCCATTTTTTGTCTTGTGTGAATCTTTGAACAAAGTGTTTATTTTTATTAAAATCTTTTACACTTTCACTAAGGATTTCAAGCAAGGAATGCCCTTCTGCAATCAAATCTTTCACAGACTCAGCTGGCTACTATTTGGTGAGTTTAGTTACTGATTCAATGTGTTTATAGTGTTAGAAGAGGAAATGTGCTTTATTAAATACAAAATTATAAAGAGACACCATAGATCTAAAATCATAAACTAAGCTGCTAGTTAAACTAAGTTTGTTCACTAGTTACATTTCTAAAAGACACCTTGAGATAATGTAATTTTTCACTCTGTGTGTGTTTGTTGAGCTCCATATAACAGAGGAGATGCTAACTTCATGTTCTGATTCAGGGATGCACTCGCTGAGATGAGGGCTTGTTCCTTTCAAAAGCAGCATTCTGAAATCTAGGTTGTCAGTTTTAAAGTGTGGAGGCAGATTAAAAATTAAGTAACCATTCAGCTTTTTTGAGTTTTACTGCCCTTTCCATAAGCATATCTGCATATTACACGTTTGTTAAGATTTGCCTTTATTGTGCTGATGAAAGTGGTGAGAGTTGTCTGAAAGCTTGAATGATCTGCCTGGCTAGGTAGGGTAGTTTAGGTTGCATCTTCAGACATAATTCAGATGTTACGTGAAATCTAGTGGCCCAACAGAATTCACAACAGCTTTACATCTCCTCTTGAGTTCCTTTTCTTCTTCCTGTATCCCAGGACAGTCATTTGTTTGTATTTAGCAGCAGCAAAGCTCGGCTTGTTTGGTTGCATGCTGTGAAGGCAGACATGGAGCGTGGGGTTGGATTGCTCCTCTGGAGTCTGGGGCAGCAAACCGGGTGTGCAGTGGCTGTTTTCCTTCTGGGTGTGTATCCTGAAGGTGTCAGGAGCCAGTGCAAGGAGCTCTGTGTGCCCCTGTGGAGAGAAATAACAGCCCGAATTTCAGTTTTGCCCTAAGAAATTACCAGTATTTCCACTGGGTGCATATTCACAGTAATTACTGTAGTAATGGTGCCATTACGTGTGAACAGTGCGGGTGTGTGAACATTACAAAAATCCCATTTCATCATCTCCAGCTTTTGTTTTTCACTGTGACATGTAGTTGTGATGGGTTTTTTTGTTGTTTTGCTGTTTTCCTTTTTGTTTTTCATAGAGTTGTTTTTTTAGCTGCTTTTTAAATGAACTGTTATTCAGCATTTTGCTTATGTGCAGTCTAAGGACACATTTCAGCAATTCTGTCTGTTTAGATAGTTCTTTGAGAGAGGCTCCTGCTTTCTTGCATTTCGCTGGTTTCACACAAACACACACACACACCCCTCACCATCCCCCAGCTGTGTGGGAAGCATTTTGTGGGCTAATATGATCACCTTGTCCTTAGAGGGGGCAGGTGATCCTTTTCCTACCTACTCCAAGGTACTGTGGGCCAGCTCATGCCTTCCCTGCAATGTCAAGGAGACATAAGAGGAGAAAAAGCTCTATGCAAAGGTTCCTCTTATAGAATTTGATGTAATTTTATATAATGTTTCCTCTGGCTTCAAAAAAAACCAAAAATTGACAAAATGGTTTCTAGCATTTTGAGCTGGTTAAGAGCAGTCCTGGATTCACTTTCCAGCTCTTCTGTTGGTGAGGCAATGAATCAAGAGATACTTCTTACCTCTTCCTGTCCATTTTTCGGTATTTTATGGAAATGTAAGAGAATTGGGATTTTTCAGACTGCAGAAGAGAGTTTCATGAATGCTGAAAAGAGAGCTTCACCTGAAAGAGCCTAGAAGAAAGACAGAGACTATTGACAAGGGCTTGGAGAGACAGGACAAGGGGTATTGGCTTCAAACTGAGAGTAGTTTAAATTGGATATTAGGAAGAAATTCTTTGCTGTGAGGGTGGTGAGGTGCTGGCACAGGTTGCCAAGAGAAGTTATGGCTGCTCCATCCCTGGAAGTGTTCAAGGTCAGGATGGAGGGGCTCTGAGCAGCCTGGCCTTGTGGAAGGTGTCCCTGCCCATGGCAGGGAGATTGGAACAAGATGATCTTTAAGGTCCCTTCCAATCCAAACCATTCCATGATTCTATGAACTGAATAAGAGTACATGATTAAACAAAATAATATCTCCCTTCATCAATTATTTATGTTACTACTGTAAACATTTTTACCAAAACATTTCACAAGAATTGCCAGTTTTAAAAATTGTTTCCCTCAGTGCCTTGTTTCAGCTGTCATTTGTGAGTGATTGTGATGTTTGGTTCTAATTTGGCTGCTGCTGAACCCCCGCAGGTCCCTGGCTGATATCGATGGAGATGGGCAGCTGAAGGCTGATGAGTTTGTGTTGGCCATGCACCTCACGGACATGGCCAAAGCCGGGCAGCCACTGCCTCTGACTCTGCCCCTCGAGCTGGTGCCACCTTCTTTCAGGTAATCACTGAGGGCAGTGAAATGTCGTGTATTTAACACAACTGTGCTATTGCTCTAACAATGGTGCGGTCGGTTTTCTTTTTTCCTTCAGGAGTGGAAAATATGCTGAAAACATAAATGGAACTCTGCCATCTTACCAACCTGTGCAAGAGGAGGAGCCACAGAAAAAACAGCCAGGTAAAACAGGGTTCATGTTCTTAATGTATGGGGCTGTTTGTGAAGGGCACTGAAACCTTTAGGAAGTGGAAGACATAATCAAATCCATGGAGAGCTTAATTTCAGGAGCTATATCCCTTTTAGCTTGCATGGTAGGAAGGTTGTTAAGTGGATGTAGTCAGCCTGTTCCATCTAATAGACTAGAGAAGGCAGGGACAGGGGCTATTTTTAGCTGTAGGAAAGGAAAAGTGTGCTGATTAATAATGTATTCTGGAAAATAAACCCTTCATCGCCAGACACTGTCATGGTACTGCAATTTGTTTTTTCAATTGAAACTTCCTGGCATTATTGGACATTCTGAAAGCAGGAGCATCCAATGTAGTTCAGTTCTCTGCAAACTGGAAGCAATTTGGACAGAACATAATTTCTATTACTGACAATGTTACAGGCACACTGCAAGACAGGACTTGCCTCTCTTTTTGGAAAGGTGGTTGCTGGGGGCCTAAACCATTCCTTTGTGTCTCTTTTTATCCTTGTGTGCAGTAATTGAGCTTGATCTTGTTTTGGTTTCTGATAGTTTTAACTCCAGGAACTCTTACAGGGAACACCCTTAAAAACTAAGCTCTTTATCCATGTGTTAATGTTTCCTGCACATTGGAAAATCTTTTTAGCAGCAGACAGTCTTGTCCCAGCTTATAAAAGCTGTTCTTTTGTGTTTTCCTCTAGCATTCTTTCCTCTTTCATTCTTTAGAATTAGAGGCTTTCCTGTAACATTCAAGTCATTTTTGTGGTCATTTTTAAACTGAAACTTTTTCTTCTTTTCTTTATTTTTTTTTTCCAATTGGAATAAACTTAGGAAAATTTTGAGGTATTTTTGAACAGAAAAATAATACTTTAACAAATGCAAGATGCTTACATCATCCATGACTGAACAACCTGAGCTTGCCAAGAAGTATCTATCTTTAGGGGCATGACTGAGGTCCTTGTTTGAGAGCAGTGTTTTGCACAGGGCAGAAATAATGACTTTTCCTTATTTTAGTGACATTTGAGGACAAAAGGAAAGCCAACTACGAGAGGGGAAATATGGAGCTGGAAAAACGCCGACAGGTCCTGCTGGAGCAGCAGCAGAGAGAGGCTGAACGAAAGGCTCAGAAAGAGCGGGAAGAACAGGAGCGAAGAGAGAGGGAACGCCAGGAGCAGGAACGGAAGAGACAACTGGAAATGGAAAGGCAGCTGGAGAGACAACGAGAGCTGGAGAGACAAAGGGAAGAAGAAAGGAGGAAAGAAATAGAAAGGCGGGAGGTTGTTTTCTTAACATTATTTTTTAATGCTCTAAGGAATGTGTCTGTGCATACAGCATCCAGGATTTGAGTGCTGGCTTTGGTTCTGTCTCCTGGCCTGACTGCTGTCAGGTTGTCTCAGTGAGAGGACATCATTCGTGTCTGTTATAAATACTGGTATGGGTTAAACATTTTCAGATACTTCATAGGACAGGTGAGATTCTCTTGGGCATATTACTTGCATTTTTGCAAGAATTTGTATTCCAAACAAGACTGTGCTGAATTCATAATTGATAACATTTTGACAGCTGAACTTGAGACAAATTTGCTTCCACTTGGTGTCTCAGTGCATGCATCACACTTCCATATTTTATGTAGTTCTGTGAAACACTCAAAGGAGGTTACGAGCAGTATCTGTCAATGTGCCGTTTTATGGGCAGAATTCCAAGCTGAATAGGCTTTCTGAATTACGAAGCTTTTTTTCATCCAGAGTCAGGAGCATGGCACAAAGAATCCTGTAGGATCGCTTCCTCCGTTCTTTGATGCTGACGTGTATGAGAGCACTTTAGAAAAGACATGATGTTGTGTTGCTGTTGTGCTGTTTAGAAATAGAGAGCACATTATATTAAATCATGGTCTTTGAGTTCTGCATCTCCACTGTAATTTAAGGTAATGTAACTTTTCCTCAGGCAGCAAAGCAGGAACTCGAGCGCCAGCGACGACTGGAATGGGAGAGAATCCGTCGCCAAGAACTTCTTAATCAGCGCAACAGGGAACAAGAAGAAATTGTCAAGTTGACCTCTAAAAAGAAGAGCCTTAATCTTGAATTAGAAGCCCTGGTAAGACAGGAATTTCACTACACATGCTGAAATACAGTATTTTAAATTATACAAATACCAATATCTGCATTAATAGCCCACTGGGAGTTCCACTCTGTTAGGTATGACGAATCTAAAGCAGGTATTTTGGGTTGGTTTAGAGAACTGATTGTGAGCTAACCTGCCCACAGATTTAGCAAAGGGATTTTTGCCATACGTGGTGTAATCTGTCTCTGCTTTCTTTCCAGACTGACAAACATCAGCAGATCTCAGGCAGGTTGCAGGATATTCGTAGCAAAAAGCAAATGCGAAAAACTGAGCTGGAGGCTTTGGATAGGAAATATGACCAAGGAATCATGGAAGTCAAGCAACTACAGCAACAGCTTGAGGTGTGTAACTTTCTGTTAAGCTTGGGGTCTTCCTTTACCACATTCTGTGTTTCCATAATGCTGTTGATAATGCATCGCCATAGGGAGGAATATGGAGTCAGTTGGATTGTAGTGGAGAGGAGAATAGGCAAGACTGTCAACATTGGAGAGGCTTTTAGTTTTTAGATGTGTGGTGTTAAAGAAATTATTATATGTACTAAAAAGTGCTGATAGTTAAGTGGGAACAGCTGTGAAAACCTCAGCTATTCTTTTGAGAACTGATAATGGTGACTTCTCTTTAATTTTGAGTTCTTTTATGTCTCCAGACTCAAATTTGTGTGAGGAATGTTGTCCTGTGTTCAGAGCAAGTTGGTATTTAGGTTAAATTACCTTGCTGCTCTTTTATCTTTTTTTTTCTCTATTTGAGTAACAAGACATGAATTAATTTGGATCAGTTGACCACCATAAATCATCCTCTGCTGTGCTTTTATGTGATGCTTCTGCTCATCAGGAAACTTCTTTTCATGTTGTTACTGCTTTGTGTTAGGCTTGGGGCACTCACCTTGTGATGATATTTACACTTTCCGCATGTTTGTTAAATACTTTTCCAGCTGTGTTAATGGTTTGGGGTCAAAAGCTTTCAACTGTAATATTATTTCTATTATGAGTATAGAAGTAATTTTTTTCTTTATCCAGTTAGGTAGTAACTTGTTATGTAGTACAGTTATTTATGATAACTTTCATCCCTATTTCATTAACGTGAGTTGACGTTATGTGTGAAAATTCACCCAGTTTTACTTACTGATTCATAAACATATTAAAAATTTGTTATGTTCTCTTCAACATCTACAGGATTATCAGAATAAACTAATCTATTTGGTTCCTGAAAAGCAGTTGTTAAGTGAAAGGATAAAAAATGCTCAACTTGAAAACACTCAGAGTAAGTGCCTGCAAATGAGTTCTCTTCTTGATTGCATTGCTGATTTCTCATCCTTTGTAATCAAGGCTGAGGGTGCAGAGGTGTTAATAACACCTTCACATTTTCATCTTTCCGGTTAGTGCCATTGTCTCATCTGCATCCCATTATCTCCTTCATGTTCCAGTAAGGGGCAAACGAACACGTCTTTGCAAGAAAGAACAGATTTTCCTTAAAACCTTACTTGTACAGACTGTGTAGTTCACAGATAACATTACAGTTTGTCCTTTCTTTGGTGGTGTAAACTCAAGGGAGTTCTTTTGTGTAAAGTTTACATTGGTTTTTACTTCAAATTACACTGGAAGTCTCTGTCTAGAGAAGCTTGGTATGAATTGGTCTGATATATTAAAAAAACAAAAAATAACCTTGCAAATTATTCTCTGTATTACACTGTGCCTCAGTTCAGTGTTGAGGACATTTTTTCCTTGTGCTGTATATGAATAGTAAGATAAATCAAGGAGTTTTTTTGAGGAAGGATGTTTGGATTGTGTATGTAATAGGAAAATAAGAAACAATGATTAAGAACTGGGAAGAAAAAATTAAAAACCCAGAAACCCATGTAAAATTGCTTGTCTTTCCTTATGCAGGTACAGGAGTCAATTCAGTGCACAAGAAGTCCCAAGAAAAGGAAGAATTATGCCAAAGACTTAAGGAACAGCTAGATGCCCTTGAGAAGGAAACTGCTTCTAAACTTGCTGAAATGGATGAATTTAACAGTCAGCTTAAGGTACTTGCATTATCTAAATATCCTCCACCTGTGAGCACTGTATTTTATTTCTTCATCCAGTCATAAAGACTGGTGCCACTTTCACCAGGCTTCCAGAAAGGTTTACCCAACTTCAGTGTCAAATAAGAATTACCAAAAGTCTTGGAGTAAATAATGCAATAAAAATGCACTTAAACCTATTGCTAATATACTAAAATATAAGTCTCTCGCTAACTATTGCTTTGCATGACTCAGCTATTCCTCACTCTCACCTTTTGCCTTCTAGAGCTCATTTTGATTTAGAATTAAAGTTTTTCAGACCCTTGCACATTCTGTTCTTACAGTATGAGGTCATATTGGCTGCTATTTTTGAACTGTGTACTGAACACTTGACTTTTGTTGATAGACCTACAGAGTTTCATAATACACTGTGCAAGGTCTGGTAGCAGATTTGAGTATGGTCCTAAAAATAAATGTAGGCCACTTATTTGTTAATATTTGTTAATCTGTGGTAAGTTAAGAGTGGTTGACCACTGGCCCTGAATTTTTTTTTCTGAGGCAACTCTTGACTTGCCTGAATTCTCAGGTAGCTCTCACAGGGTAGTGTGCACCCATTGAACTTTATGTGCCAGCTTACTCCAAGTGGCACTGATGGGAGCTTTTTCCTTAAATCATGGATTCATGCTGGGCCAGCATGAGGGCTCTTCAGATTCCAACAAAAAAAAAAAGCCACAAAAATTTGTAAACATGTAAGGAATTTATTTTCTTTTTTAAAATGGCTTCATGCAATGGGCATTTTCAGTTCCTTGTTTATTGCATGGCTTGCTGTGTTCAGTGGCTGCATCCACAGTTCAGTCTTCCCTAAAATATGTTTTTCAAAATACAGTGCAAAGATTAATTGGCTTTTTATCTACCTTATCTTACAGTGTGAGAATATGGATGATTCTGTTCTTCAGTGCCTTTTGTCTCTGCTAAGCTGTCTCAACAACCTCTTCCTCTTACTTAAGGTTATTTTCTAATCTTTGGCTTTTTTGGTTTTTAATTATTTCGCAATTTTTCTCTGCTTACCCTTTCTGTTTGGATGTACAACTTCTATTAAATACATTTTCCTAACAGAAAACCAATAGGTTATTTTTCTTTCTGCTAGCTTATACATCCTTATAGACTTAACATTTTCTTACCTGCTTAGAAATCCAAACTGCAGAATATTGAGAGCAAAATACTGATTTTCATTTCTTAATAGACTGTTCCCTAAGTTGTTTCACCTAAATATTTTTCTTGTTAGTTAAGGTAACATGGACCAAAACAGTAGTCTCAGATGGAAACCATGTCTTCTCCTACTTTTCCATCTGTTGCTCTCTACCTGTATCCATACATCCTAAGCTTTGAGTTAGGTATATGAGTTCTTGTCCAAGTTTAAAAGTCTAGAAGTAGCATCAGTGTGCAGAATATGGTAGGGCAAGCGCAGTGCTGTTAAACCTCCAGATTAACCCAGTACTAAAACCTACTTGCTGTCTTTCCTCAACACTGCTTTTGTCTACTGAAGTCAGAAATGCTTTTAGAATCATTTATGAGGGGGGGAAAAAAATCAGAATTACTTAACCGAGCTTTTCATTTTGCTTCACATAAGGGTTTCTTTGTCCTTAAAGATAGGAGAATTTTTCTAATGTAAGTTTGCTTCCATAGTACTCCTGAAATTCTGTGCAAAATAAGAAGGAAAAGTACTCCCAGGTGAATATATATGAGGAAAAATTGTAGTCAATTGCTTGATTTAGTTTGTTGCTGCAGAGACTTTCAGTGACACAGCAATCTTGTTATCTTGCCTTTGTCATATAAATTGCACCATATCTCTTAGGGACCATGATTATTGGTAGAGGTGCATATTCTAGTGGCGATGCTTCATTCTTAATTGCTTCATTTGTATTTATGAGATCAGACACAAAAAGTCAGGGTTTACCTGTTGCATTGCTCAACATATATCAGTAGGATTCCTAAGAAAGCAGGCTTAGTAACTTAGAGATGTTTTGCAACATGGTAAAATACAATCTAAAGTAATTCTGTCATTGTTGATTTTTTCCGCTCTGTAGATTTAATTATCCCAAAGACTCATGCTGATTTTTTGCTGTGAAAAAGAGTTTGTTATCAGAGGGACATGGAATAGGGATGGAAGGATGTGTTCAAAAGAAAGACTAAAATTGTGAAGTTTACAAGTACAGGAAAACTCCAGTCAGTGTCTTTAAGCTATGGCTTCTCACAGTGGTGAGCCTGCTGGGTGTTTTTATGAAGTTTTTCTGATTTAAACATGGGACTGATCACTCAGGAAGCATCAGGGGTGGTGAGCACCATACTGCAGGAACCATTCTTGGGTTATGGTACCGTGTTGGCTTTCAGCTGGAGTCTGCCTCCTTTTAGTTACTTAAAATACGATTCAGTGCCCTCAGTAATTCTGTGTTTGAACACTCAGTTTTGTATCTTCCCTTGTCCTCTGTCGTATTTGGCATTTCCAGCAGGTGTAGGACTGGAAGGGCTCTTTGAAAGCCTAAATTACGTCACTGACTTTGCAAACCAGCCTTCTTTTATACTTCTGTTGATTTGACTTCCTTTGCAGTGACCTCCAAGGACTATTAATAACTTAATACTACTTTAGCCATTTGTACTAAAACTTGGTTCAAAATGCATTAAATGCCTGGCTGCTTTTCTCAAAGATTGGCTTTGTTCCCTTTAATGTATTCCATTGTTCCCTCCCTAGGACCTGAGGGAAAGTTACAGCACACAGCAATTAGCCTTGGAGCAGCTCCACAGGATCAAACAGGACAAAATAAGAGAGGTACAAAAAAGAAGAGCTGAACTTGCACAGAAGAAGCAACTGGAAGATGAGGCTGCAAGGTAACCACAGCTGAGTGTATCAGCATTGCAGTTCTTAAAGCAAAATAACGCTGGGGTGATTTTTAAGATAAGATCTATATTTTTAATGTAAAAGTGTATCCTATTGGTTGCCTTAGAATGTAGCATTTTATGTGGAGTACCACTGGCATAAGAGGGTTTGAATTTGAGATTTGCAGTGATTTTTATTTGATTTGATTAATGAAATAGAGCTAGTGACCTTGTAGTATGGGTTATTTGTGAGCTTTGCTCATGACAGCATTTTTCTGCTTCTGATGAAGTTTCATAACGTTTGTGACATCCTCATTAAGAGAACCACATGCCATATGTGTGGTGATAGCCTGTTCATTTTTTGGTTGGACACAGTTGTCTGATGGAGTAACAGCACAGCTCCTGTTGGATCTTGCCACGTGCATGGAAACAGTAAAATGCCCATCAGAGGAGTGGATGTTCCACAGGGAATGGATGAAAAGGTCTCATCTAGACGTGATCCCTTCTGAAAAGATGGCCCAAAGGGTTAGGTCCTCGCTCTTCAGAAGAAAGATCTTGACAGCTAAAATATTAAGTGTGTTGACTTTAGATAGCTTAGGCACAGGATAGCATCCAAATAATTTCAGAGCATACAGCTGGGTTTCCAGATCCTGTCTGCTGCAGTGTGGTCCTGGCAGGGATAAGCATATTGGATAGATTACAGCTGCTGAAGGCAAAATTACCAAGCTGCCAAGATCAGTATGCAAAGGCTATTTTTATCTATATACCTGAATTAAATTAATTTGTTTGGAAGTCATTGTTTCCAGTCAGGAGATTGGGACTTGCTGGAGAGTTTAAATCCAGCTTGGTTTAATTATCAGATCAGTTCTTGCTCATCAGGATGCAGATGCACAGAAGTCCTCGTGAAGGCACTGCACAGGTGAGCCTGTGGCAGAGTTTCTGTGCCAAGGCTTTTAATCCATTTGTTATTTTTATGTGGAATACACTGGCACCAAGACCTGGTCTGTGGAAGAGCTGATCACCCTGAGTGCAGAGAGATCAATGTCATAAACTCATTAATTACTGTAGGAACATAATCTCATTCCTTTTTTTTATCAATGTTCCTCTCTCGTTCCTTTCTTTCAGGAAAGCAAAACGGGAGAAGGAGAACCGATGGCAGGAAAATATCCGAAGGGAAGAGGAAGAGAAAAAGAAGCGATTGGAGGAAGAACGAATGCAGGAAAAAGTCCAAGAAAAGCTGAAAGCTGAAGAAGCAGCTGCCATGATGAGAGAAAGGGAAAACAAACAACAGCTTCTTGCAGAGGAGGAGAAAAATAGGCAAGCCACAATCTTGAGGGAGGTGGAACAACAAAGGCAGAGGCAACTGGAAGAAGATAAAAGAAAGCAAGAACAAATAGCAAAAGAAGCTGAGGAGAGGCGTAAGCAGAATGAGGAGATAAAAAAGATAAAAGAAGCAACCAACTCTCAAGAGGTGGAGAAACACATTTCTAAAATAAACATAAATGAAAAGTTTGCAGATCTCTTGAAACCAACAGAGGGGAAAAGTCTTAAATCACCCTGGAAAAATGAAGGTAATCTCAGTCTGTTAGACTTTGGGACTTTTATTTTCCTGAGTGTTATTTCACTCTTCAAGTATACTATTAATAATGTGACACAATGACAGACTTACTGCCTAAGATACAATTTTTCAAAACCCAAACCAGCAATATTTCATACCTTTTGTTAATTATAAATGATCCTATTAACTTAAGTTAGCTCTGTCAGTTTTCAGCACCTGTCACTCTGATGACAAATCATCCAGTGATCATGGTCAACAAATAGCAGTTGCTGGAAACAGTAATATTTTAGGGTTTTCCTGAGGCTTACACCTTCTTTCATTAAAATGGAATGCTGATATGGAGAGGGTTTGTTCACTGATGAGACATGGGCAGGTAACGCACAGCAAAACAATTTATTAACAGTGAAATGTAGTTTATTTCTGCATTACTCAATACCTCAGATGAAAAAACCAAAGAACTGAATGACTAGACCTAACTCTGAATGTGTGACTTGGACAAATGGAGCTTTAACAATATTTTCACTAAAGGCACATTTGATTTCATCCTTCATTAGTTCTTGTCAGTTTTTATTAGCCACTTTTCTCACTGAGTTCAGCAAGGACCAGATTAGACCAGGGCTGAAAGATACTTGCATACCTCAGGTAAACCTTGTAAAAGTTCCCATTAGCAGCATCAGTCACTGACTTGGAGAACAGAGATGCAAAGAAAATAGAAATCATGATGTTTTGCTGTTTTATGTTTCTAAATAAAGTCTTCACACATGCTGCTGAACACTTACCATTGCAACAGTGGGATCTTATCAACTTGGAACATTATAGTGGTGTTAAATGAGGCTTCATTAAAGCAATGGCTTAACCAGTGTGGTGTGGCGAGGAAAGAGAAGATAAAAATGTCATTTTTAAGGATGTCTGGTAGAAGGTGTCCCTGCCTGTCGCAAGGAGTTGGAACTAGATGATCTTTAAGGTCCCTTCCAACCCATCCCAACCCATTTTATGTTTCTGTGAGGTTTTCACTGCAGAAGTCAGTGCATTTTGTTGTCTCTGTTACATTTCCATGATGGGTGTGTTACACTGCTGCCCTGGTGATCTCCTCTGATATCTGCAGTGTCTGGGGCAAGAACTGTTCTCTTCTTACATTCCTACCGGTTGCTTAGGACGATGGGGCTCCAGCTGAGTGCTTGTCTTTCAGCTGTGTCAGAGGGTAACTGATTTTCTTACCTTCCAGACAATGCAGTTGGTGTTGCAGAGTCGAGGAATTCCATTGCCTTGGTAAATTACAGAGCTTTGTATCGATTTGAGGCAAGGAACCACGATGAGATGAGCTTTAATACTGGAGATGTAATTCAGGTAAGATTTGCCATTCACATTAAACTTGCGAAAATTAACGCTTTTCCCTAACCTTGAGATGCACAAGGTCTTAAGGGTCAAAAGCATTACCTTGATCTATTTTAAGGTTTACTCAAAATTCAAATTGGATTGTGCTTTCTTTAATTTTTTTTTTTAACAGATGAAATTAGGATTAGTTCAGCCAGAGTATTTCTCTGAACTTTACATATCTTGGATGTGTTGAGAATCTCTTTAAATATAGGAACAGTGAATGCTGGACATAAACTTCCTAAAATTAGGTAGATCAGAAACTGTAGTTGTTGTAGTTCATTGTACATGTACAAGTTGGCTTCTAAGCGTTTGCTTGAAATATGAGGATAGTAAATAGAAACATGAATTATTAATTAATGGCATTTGAATTAAAATCAAATTAGTTATTTAACAAGTAGATGTGAAAGGTTTTTTTGAATCTTAATACCACTTTCCAGTGTATTCTTAACATGTATTTCTGCCTCTCTGAGAAGTGTGGTCTAGTGGAAGGTGTCCCTGCAGCAGGCAGAGAGGGTGGAACCAGATGATCTTTAAGGTCCCTTTCAACCCAAACCATCCGATGAATCTCTCATTCTCTTTCTGACTGTTCCTTTATCAGTCCTCCCTCAGGCAGATATTTAGAGTAATTTATTCTGTGTTCATTCATTGTAGCACTTTTCTGAATTCAGCTAAAGTTGCTGTCTGTAATATTACAGCAGGACTATAAGGTTGGAAATGCCTTGTGGCATCTCAGCTGAAATCGGTGTTATTTTATGTATATTAGTTATTAGCACTTGTTTGAAAGTCTTTGCCTTCAGGTGAATGTGTGAAAAGCAATTTACAACCATGGTAATGCAGTTTCTGAATGAGGAGGAGCCATACATACTTATACATTAGACTGTAAGTGATACAAGGAGGTGATAAGGGAGAATTTATAAAGCAATGTGGTACAAAATATTAAACACTTGACTAAATTAGCTTTCAGTGTGGCAGTGTTAAAGCATTTATTTGCATTTTCATACCAATGAACCATGGAAGAAGGAACAAGAGAAGTAGGTTTTGCTTTGACTTCCTTCTCAGCTATAATTGTATCATTTAACTGCTGATAACTGATTTCAGAAATAGGCTAACAGCTGCCACCTCCTCCTCTTACACCCCAAACCCCAGCTAAGCTAACTAGCTGATAGTACTTGATGGACTCCTAATTTTTAGCCAATTTTCACTAACTGGCTAATTTGCAGCATAATGGAAGCTTCAGTGTTGCTGTGAATGTTTAAGGATGCTCTATACTTAATCATATAGTAAATAACAGAATTTTTGGACGTGTTTTGGATGCAGTCAGCTGACACAGTTAATTATATCTGTGAGCAGAACAGCAGCAGTTGTTTCCTGCTCTGCTGGGCTCACCAGCCACTGCCTCTTGGCTGCACATTCAGCAGAATCCAGCACAATGCATTGTCAGTTTGGCGAGCCCGAGTGGCTCCAGATGCACTGCATGGTGTGCTTCTCTGGGGCTGTATGGAGGGGTGCAGTGTCCCTGAGGTCTGTGTGTGCCTGTGTCTGAAACCAGTGCAGCTGCATCATCACAGGGCAAAATCAGCTCAGTTCTGCCAGGGCAGGGTGAAAATGCTGATCCTGGTGTGAGCCCTGCTCGCTGTTCAGGTCAGAGAGCCAGCAGGTGCTGACACAGCGGGTACCCTGCTTGTTTCACACTGATAATTCTCTTTTCTTTGTGTTTCTCCTCCTGTCCATAGGTTGATGAAAAAACTGTGGGAGAGCCTGGTTGGCTTTATGGGAGTTTTCAAGGACATTTTGGTTGGTTTCCGTGCAATTATGTAGAAAAAGTACCAGAAGGAGAAAAAGCTTTATCTCCTAAGAAAGCCTTACTTCCTCCTACAGTATCTTTATCTACTACCTCAGCTGCTTCAGAGTGAGTTTTTGTTCTGTTTGTGTTTAAATTGCTTTTTCTAAAATTAGCTAGCACATAATGTGCTGTATAGTTTCACTTGGTGTTTGTTTGTTAAATACAAAGGCAGAAAATTTATTGAAGAACTTTCCTAAAAGTCTTGGAAATTGTAAGTATTTGACAGTCTGCTTTGCATTGTATAGAATATCAGTTTTATAGATGTTAAAAAAAAATGCTGTACTTGAGGTACTTTCTAAATAAAAGTTATAGTCTGATAAATATGCCTGTGTTCAATTTGCAGACCACTTTCACCAAGTAAATCTGCAGAAGAATCTGATTACCAAAACATCCCCTTTTCCAGCCTGAATGTTAACACAGCCTGGCAGCAGAAATCAGCTTTTACTCGCACTGTGTCCCCTGGATCTGTGTCCCCTGTTCATGGACAGGTACCTTGTGCAGAACTTGATCGATTTCAGATTCATGTTAATGAAAATGATTTGAAGAAAAACCGTTAACACCACACAACTGTGCTAATGTTGGGTGCACTGAACAGGCTGGAGGATGAAGAAGCTCATCTGAATCTTCCAGTGGTGTGCATTGATGTAATTCCATATATTTCCTGGGACCACTGAGCAGGAAGACACATCTTTCATAATTCTAAAATCATTTTCACCTAAAATTAGACACAGAAGCTATTTCTTACAAATAAGAGATTGAGTTGCATGAGTGTATTAATGTAAACAAAGTTATTCAGCAATCACTTAGGAATGAAGTTGCTTAAACTTCAGTGAAAGATACACCAGTGTTTGTTTTTAACAATTGCATCAGTTTAGGGCAGTGTGGTCAACCGACATCACTTCTGTCTTACAGGGGCAGCCTGTAGAGAACCTAAAAGCACAAGCACTTTGCTCTTGGACTGCAAAAAAAGATAACCACTTGAATTTTTCAAAGAATGATATCATCACTGTCCTGGAGCAGCAGGAGAACTGGTGGTTTGGAGAGGTACATGGAGGAAGGGGTTGGTTTCCAAAGTCCTATGTCAAGCTCTTACCTGGGAGTGAAACCAAGAAAGAGGAGTAAGTGTGACTTTGGTGGTTGTTTTATTCAGTAGTTTGCAAAAAGAGGTGATTTAAAGTGCAAAATTCTTGCAGTGCTTTAGTGTGCAGAATATAAATGCCGTTTCCAATTTACATTGTGTCATTTTAGGCTTTTGTTATTTCATTCTGGCAAGCCAAGTATTGTTGGGCTCAGTGCTGTGTAACTATAGACAGTCTTGCTAGGCTGAGTGCTGTGAAACATCAGTGGTGTTTGATTATTCATCAAGTGCCAGACTTTTTGTTCATTACCAAGTCAGCTCTCTGGCAGTGCAGTTGCATTCTGCCTCTAAAGGTGCCAATTTTTAAATGACCCAAAACTAATTGTGAGCTCAGCACGTCTGACAGAAGTAGTGTGTTTTTCTTCACGTGAAAAGATCATTATGCCTATTCTAATGCTCCAGGATAACTGTTCAGGTAACAGCCCACAGTCTGGATACTGCTGGGATGGCACACCACTGTGTGTAAATTCTGTTCATGCGTTCTGCTAGAAGTTCTTAGAAATTCTTTAGAATAAAATAATTCAGTCAAAATCTTTAATTTATGTCTTTTAGGTAATATTATTTGCAAATGTATCTCTTGCCTTTCATCCCATGATTTTTTTTTTTAAGTGGTGTGATCTTAGGTGCAGTAAATATATTAAATATCAGTAATATCTGGTACTGTTTGCTAGTCAGGGAAGTCTTTGCAGTTAATTCAGAGGTAATATGAGTTCTGATGTAACCCAAGTGAGCTTAGTCTCTTGTGAATTAAGAGATTTGCTCTTGATCAGCCTCTTAGTTACACAAACCTTGTCTTTTTTCTTCTTTCTGCAGACCAGAAGCTGTTTATGCAGCTGTAAACAAAAGGTCTAATACCCAGAGTTACGCAGCAGGAGAGGGTAAGACAGCATGAAACATGGCAATAGTCTGCTTCTGCTTAATGGCATGTAAATGTGCTTCAGTTTGTGAGGGGTTTCTGAGCAGCACTTTCAGTGCTTGTCCAAAAGACACAGTGCACATGTTGAGCTGTTGATGCAAGTGTTCTAAAATAGGAGCTTGAGGTTATGAGTAATTCAGGTTGAGCATAAGCCTGGGTTCTGTTTTTAAGACTTTTGCTTGAGCACGAATATATTTCTGAAAACTTACACCTGTAAGCAGAGTTCTCTTCCTGCTGTTCTCTATTGTGTTATGCTGTTCCGTAAAGACATGAGAAAGGATTTTTAATGTGAGTGTGGATCATTCTCTTGTAATAAGTAAGGAGTACAGAAAACAAATATTACTGGAGAAAAATTTCTATTGTATCTCCATGCTTCCCCATTGTATTTTAATTGCACCTGTGTTTTTTCATTGCAAAGTTGTGTACCTGTAACAGTAAATGGGATTACAGTCAGGCAGGTAGACAGGTCAATTCACAGACTTGTGAAGGTACGATTCCTGTTCTGAACACACTGGTGAATCCTGCTAACCCTTTATCTGCATCTGATGTTCCTTTATCCCCATCTGAAGCTGTTCTCTCTCTGTGTGCTCTTTGCACAGAATATGTTGCCCTCTATTCGTACTCAAGCTCTGAGCCTGGTGACTTGACTTTCGTGGAAGGTGAGGAGATCCTGGTGACGCAGAAAGAAGGGGAATGGTGGACCGGGAGCATTGATAACAGAACTGGAATCTTCCCTTCCAATTACGTCAGACCAAAAGATCCAGATGTGAGTTCATGTTCTGAGGATTAACATGCAATATTTTCTCTCATTTTTGTTCTGTTGGTACTCAGCCCTTAGCAATTTCAAGGAGAGGTTAATGTGACAGAAAAGAAAATCCTTAGTAGCTTGAGTACTAAATCAGAACTCTGGCTAGTGTCACACCACCTCTCTCTGTACAGGATGGTGTTTTGTTAAATATGGGTTTAAAGTTAAAATGTCTGTGTGCTTTTAGTGTAAACTGTACTGGTTTTATTGCACGTTAAAAAGTGGTTGTTGTTCTGTCTTTGCAGGCTTCTAGCTATGCTGGCAAAACTGGAACAATAAATAAGAAACCCGGTAAGCATGTGATAACTTTTTAACATTTAAGGCTGTTTCTTAAGTAACTCTGAGAATTTAAGTTTGTAGCAGTGTTCTAATGGTGGCTGATGTTCTTAGCTACAGGTTGGGTACCAGGATATTTCTGTGGATCCAGCTCTTACTGCAGTGAAAAAATAACAAATGCAATTACTGTTTTCTTTTCAGAAATCGCTCAGGTTACTACTGCCTACGCTGCATCAGGAACTGAACAGCTCAGTCTCGCTCCAGGACAGCTGATACTTATTCTGAAGAAAAATGCCAGTGGATGGTGGCAAGGAGAGTTGCAGGTAGTTATTGAAGGAGAAATAATTGTGACTTCATGAATGGCAAGAAGGTGCTCTTGGGTTTAGTTCAAAAAAACAACTAAGTATAAAGTTATATAAAAGCTGGCCAGAAAGTTATTTTCATCTTGTATAAACCAAAGGGGGAAAAGAAAAGTTGTGTGGTGGATTTTTTTAAAAATTTGTTTGATTGGTTGGTTGGTTGGTTTTTTTAAACTTTGGGTTGCTGGGGGTTTTATGTTATTTTTAAGGTGGGTTTTCTTGGTCACATAAAATGGTAAAACTGTCAATTAACATGTGCATGGGAGGAGAAGAGACAAGTTGACAGTTAATAAGTTGGCTAGGATTTAATTGGTAAAACATTAAAGTTATTTTAATGAAAGAGCAGGTGTTCTTGGAAGCTGGAATTGGAAGCTTGTTTATTGCAAAGGTGGATGTTGTCACTTTTCTCCTTGCCCCACCTAGATTTAAAAGAAATGTCACATAAAAGTACACTCAACCTCATTAGAGACTCTGGATATGATGCATAGGTGGAATATTCATGGAACATATTTCCAGCCCTACAGTGAAGTTGTACTCTGAAATCTCACTTAAAAATTTTGGATGAATATGTTTGCCAGAACATATTAGGGTGCAGCTTTATTTGAATTGGGTTGTTTTATACTTTAGTCAGATTTTTATCTTTCAAGATTTATTTAGTAGGTGTATGGAAGCCTGTCTTTTGTTGGCAGAAGTGTGTGACATTTGTTGCATTTTTTCCCAATCTATGGACTATTTACCTTTTCAGTTGTGTAATAATCATTGTAAACATTTACAGGCAAGAGGGAAAAAGAGACAGAAAGGATGGTTCCCTGCCAGCCATGTGAAGCTACTGGGTCCGAGCAGTGAAAGAACCACATCAGCTGCTCCCTCAGGTGAAAAAAAGACTTTGTATTTCATTTAGAGTATTTTATGTAACTATTTCAATTGTTGACGTATATGTGAGGGTTAGCATCTATTTTCTATGGCTTTTTAATTTTGCTGAATGCCTTTAAGAGCCACACACTTCTCATTTGGAAACTCCGTGTTTCCAAGTGCTAGCAAAAATCTTACAGAGAATTAGCAAACATTGACAAACCACACAGAATTACATGCACTGCTCCTTACAAAGAGGGAGACTAAGCAAATTTTCTAGGTTATTTCTAGGTTTTTCCATTTGAATGGTTGGATACAAATGAGGTTATTTCACAGAAAAGGAGCTTTTTTGCTTCTGCATGCTTAAATTGTGCTGTTCTCCACAGCTATGAGTTGTTTATACAACAACTTCCTTGGTTTTAGTGGACAAAACTTCCCTGTGACTAAAGCAGTGGCCCATGATGAGCTAATGCACATTTCCTCTTCCCTTGCCGCATTTTCCCCATTGCAATACAGTAATCAAACTCACCCTCTTTTCAGCCAGTAAAAGAGAGGAGCATACTTGATTATATTTTAAAGTGTTTAGAAGGCCAATACATGCAGTCCATTCATTATAAAAGTTCACAGATACATAAAGTGGAAATAAGAATTACGGGCTGGCTCAATTTTTAAAAAGTAGAAGAAAAGGGAAGACAATTCTATATCAAGATAAAGTCATGTGGCATTTTTCTTTTGCAACAGCATATGTGAAATGGTGATTTCTTTCCTGTGGTTTTGTAAAACACTAAAAAAACAGTTTTAATACTTGTATAACTGCATTCTACTATTTTTTCCTTCACAGTGTGTCAAGTGATAGCCATGTATGATTACACAGCGAACAATGAGGACGAGCTCAGTTTCTCCAAGGGGCAGCTGATTAATGTACTGAATAAAGATGATGCTGACTGGTGGCAAGGAGACATCAATGGTGTGACAGGTCTCTTCCCCTCAAACTATGTGAAGATGACTACAGATTCCGATCCAAGTCAGCAGTGTAAGCAACCTCTATTTTTGATTAATTTTGTTACCTCATTTCAAAGGTTCATTGCTGTTCTTCTGCTTTGTGTTTGGAATTTGGAGTCCCAGGCATCAGCTGAATTGATTAGTTCTTTAAATACTCTTTCTTTAAATACTTAATGACAGTACAAGGTCCTTTAAGCCCTTTTCTAGTTAACCTTCAAACAACTAACACGGTACCAATCAGCCAATGTGGGATGGCAAGAGTGCTGTAGGGTGAGCTAAAAATACTGGATTTGGTAGGAGTTCTCCTTCCAGTAAGATGCTGATAACTAACATGGACTGGGAAGCAGTGCAGGCACACTGCAATTGGAGAACTTCCTTGAATTTCATAAAATAAGAAAGAGTGTCAGCTGTAGTAATGTTAACACACTTACCAGTTAAGTAAAAATAACCATAAAAAGGATGGGAAAAAGATTGTGGCATTAGTAAATGGTCTGTCCTATGGTAAATAATCATGTCCTGGCTCCCAGCATTCCAGCTGTCATCCAATTCTGGGAAACAAGATAAATATCAGGATGTATGTTGAGGTGAAAATTACCAGCATCAGGCTGAGAAGTGAATGCTGAGCTGTACACCTGACAGTCAACATCTTATCTGCCCTTTTTGCACATAAACTCAGTACAGATTTCTGGTGTGCCCTACACACACACACCCTGGGTTTTGGCCCCTCTCCCTGGAGAAAATCCTTCTCCCAGAGAAATATAGCACAATTTTTACTCCCTCAGCTTTTTATCCTGTGATTAAACCAACTTTTTTATCAGCCCAGTGGGTTTGGGACCATACCATGATGCCAGAGTTGCTCCTTTGACACAGCAGGCCTTGTCCCTTTGTTTGCTGCTTTTCTCTAGGCATCATTTGGAGTTCTCTTGGGATAAAGACGCCCATCTGGAAGTCTGGCTGAGGTTCACTCTTACTAGCCTATAGCTACTGTGTAGGATCAGTTTGCAATTAGGATTTGATCAACATAGATGTTTTCTTACAGAAAAAAACTCATAATGAAGGTATAGCTTGGGATGGAAAGTTAAAATATTTTCCCTGGGTAGCTTGTTATGGTTCCTGGGCAAGAGAGAGTGTACACCATTCTTGAGGTTTCCTTTTTAGCTACATTACTTCTGAGCTCACATTTTTGGTAACACATTGTCCTGGTTTTTTTTTTTTTTAATGCCTCTGGCCAGTGTGGTTGGGATGTCAAAAACTTCTGCATTTAGATTGAACTTAACATTCTGTCATTAGACATAGCTAAATCATTAAAATGGTCCTTTGAAAGCTTTAATTTGTTTGCGAACCGCACTTTTGAAGAAACAGTATTGTCTACACCAGATGGGCTATAAAATTAAGATTCTGGCTGAGTATTAAAACTTAGGAATTTTCAAAACTGATAGGGGTAACAGCTTGTCACGCCAGATGTGTTGCCATTTCAAGTTATATGGTTGAATGTGACAAGTGCAAGGTGATCACATAAACCACTGATTTTCAGCAAAAGCTGTGCTTAAGACTACATTGTAATAGGAAATTTCTGATTTGATAAGTTTAAGTTTTTCTCATTGTTTGATGATACATCGTTAGACTTTCTCTCAGATTTCAGTGTTGTGGATTAAGAGTATTTCTATCCACATCAAACTGGCTTTTGACAAAGGTTAATCAGGTGAGCACATGTGCACCAGGTCATCTGTACCTGGCCATTAAACTTTTGTCTAAGAATTATTCTGTGAAGCAGATCTACAAAATCCACCTGCTGGTGGACGAAGAGTATGTTGAATTTATTGTGTTTTTTAAAATTCTCTGAATATTTCAACTAAGATAAGTTACAGACCAGTTTTGTGCTGGGCTTTGCCACTTTCTTGCAATTGTAGGCGTTTGAGCCTGCACAAACCCAGCACGGCTGGGTAGCTCCAGCACAGGCCACTGTGCAAATACCATTTCCCAGATTTCAGCTGGGCTGCTGCTGCTGGTCAGTTGTGTGAGCAGTAAGCCACTGCTGTACCTCTTCTATAACCAGAGGAATGCTTCCTTACAAGTATTTTGGGCTCTTGTTTAAACACAGTAGAGAAACTATTTCGAGTATTCTTGAGGAATCACTAAGGAATTATCCAACAGAAATGTTGATGTGTTCCTCTACAGAACAGCTTTGAACATTTTAAAAATGCACTGTTGTATTTTAAAGAACTGCTGATCTGAATATTATAATGTCTCTGTTGAATAATAGCAGTTTCTGCCAGTTTTTTCTAGATCAAGTATAATGGTATTGGAAGGGGAGCAGGCAGATTTGGTTTACTCAGATAGGTTTGCGGCTTAGAAAAATTCCAGTTTTCCCTCAGATTTAAACACTTTTGTGTCCAGATCCATTTCTGGGAAACACTAGTTACAGCTGTAATGGCAAGCTTCCCGAGCAAAGAAGGAACTGGGGTCGGTGAGATGTCCCTTCTCTTAAGTTGCTGAAATAGCTCTGTGAGCAGAACAAGATCACTTTTCCTCTTGGTGTAGCTGCACTTTCTTTCCCTGTAGGGAAAGAAAAATAAAATTACTTCAGGGTATTGTAGGTTTGCGTGTTTGTCTCTTAAACACGTGGTGATTGCAGAACACGGAACGGTTGAGTCGTGCTTCTGGTGACTGTGCTGGTGGTTAGACTTGCTCCTGTTTTAATGATGTTTTAATAGCCCTTTTTTTGAATGTTTTTGCAAAAGCCATCATAAATAATAAATATGATACTCAGCATGCTTCAAAATATAGATTTAAAATAAAGAATCAGTCTTCTGTTCTTCGAGTGCTTGCACAACCCCTCAGGGTCAGATCTTGTGTGTTGCCAGTACCTGTCTAGTGCCAGGCTCTCTTGCCCTTCTTTCCAAGGCGTGTGTAAGTTGGGGGTAGGCATGGTGCTCTTGCCACTTTAGAGTTCTTCCCAATGGCCTGGTCTGGATATAATTTTGTTACTTTGGCCATTCTTCATTTGCCTTGCACTTGGAAACTTGTTCTCTTATTATTTGTTGGCTTTTTCAGTGAGATACCTTTTAAAGTTTGTCATCTTATCCATGGGACCAGTGTGAGCCTTGTCCTTTTATTTGCTTTAGTTGAGATTTTCTCCCCTCAGGTAAATCTCACCCATCGCTTAAGGATCAGGGCTTTTGTGTGTTACCAGAACCTGACGAGGACACATCTACCAGGTTCTCTTCCCATTCTTCCCAAGGGATGTTTAAGGTGGGGTAGGCAGGAGGGAAGTGTACGGAGGGAAAACAGCTGCTCCAGCTGTGTCTGCACACTTGATTGCTTGATGTCTTTTAGTGTTAGAGATCAGTTCATCCCTCAGAGATGTTCGTGCTGAGGGCTGGACAGCTCGGCCAGGTGGCCACACCTGTGCTCAGTGTGCAGAGAGGCTTCTGGTTCATCCTTAGGTGTCTCATCTCTCTGAGACTGCACTTTCACAGAGCTGAATGTTGTGCCAGTTCCTTCTACTCCAATGTACAGGTAGTGACTGCTTTCTGTTCACTCTTTTTCCTTTCCATAGCCCAGCACTGCTGCAGTTCCTCACACATCTGAGTTACTCCTTCTGGTGCTCAGGCCTGAGCTCCTGGTCGTTGTTTGTAGTAATATCACTCCGTCATTTTTGTCTTCCCCAAACCTTACTTGTAGATGCAACCTGTTGGAGGCAATAAGGCAAGTCCTGCAACAAGGATCTGCATTTCCAGAAGTTTATTTCCGTGCACAAAAGATGAGTAGTAATTCCTGTCCACACTGTCTAGGTGATGAAGTTGACTGACTTTCAGGGGTGTTCATAGTGGAAAAAACAACTTCTGAACTGATGTGCTCCTGGCAGGTGCCTTTCTGTGTCTGTGTATGGACAACACATTTTGAAGTTCTCTAGTTCTTGCCAAGTAATTTCTCTTTGGAGTAGCAGTTTGTGGTTGCAATGGCTTTGAGGTGTTGCCTGTTGCAGTTCCACATTGATATTTTAACACACAAAGGTTAATGATTTATTCTGAGATTTTACTCAACAGCTCCAGAATTTTACCTCTTAACCAAAGACCAAATATGAAGTACAATCAGTTTGTAGTGATGTAGTGACTTTGTATTTGGTGAAGGTCAGGCTTGATAACCCTTCCAGGGTGAAATCCTGGGGTGTGGAATATTCTCTGGATTGCCCACAAGGTGTGTCCCTCTTCAGACCACGTAGCCCTTGGATTCTGAGGGATGTGGTACATCCTGCTCCATGGACACAAAAGAGTAGAGACAAGGTTTTAATTTCTTTCAGGATCAAACAGAATTGAATGGGTTAATTTTTATGTGCTGATGTGCATAAATTCCAATGAGATTTTTCTTCACAAGTTAAGTTTTTATCTGATTTTCTATTGTCCCATTGGAAGTTTCTGAGAAGAAATTCTGGTTTTGTTGAAATGTCAGAGAATTTTGCTATTGCTTTAAAAAAACCCTTAGGGCTTGACCTTGTGTTGAGTCTACATGGCAAGTTTTCCTTGGGAAGAAACTTTTTCTTCAAATGAAGGCGCTGCAGGGGTTTTCAGAGTCAGCAATGGCTGGTCACAAGTACTTAAATCTGTGTGTTTATAAATACGAAACTGCAAGGGTGGAAGCTTGTGATGTCTGTTTTCAGAAAGTTGAATGTTCATCATTCCTTTCTGACCTTTTCAGTGTTGTTCTGTCTTTGTCCGTAGAATTCATGTGTTTCACTCTTCAAATTTATGTTCATTTTATCCTTCATTTTGTTTTTTTTGTTTTTTTTAGGACCCAATGTTGTCTTCCAGTGTGAAAGCACCTCAGAGACCCACTATCCAAGTTTGACTAGCGTGGAGGCAGGGTGGCCAGCCCTGCTCACGTGTCTGACACAATCCTTTTGCTTCGTTTGAACGTTAGATCCAATCAAGAAATTAGGTTTTTGTGGGTTTTCTTCTAATCTACAGTTCCAGTTGATTTGTAAAAGCAGGAAGGATAGTGGGTCTTTGTGTGGCTTTCACTGCTGTTCATTCTTGTTTCCTTTAGTATTTCCTTTGGGATTGATAACCGTAGTCATTAGCATGCATATCAAGTTATCGTTTGCATGGTGGGATTGCAGACACACAAAGACCCACTATTTGCACAGTTTATCTGAGCTGTTTTGAACAGGCACTTGTGTTCTTTTAATGTTGTAATGTATATATTTTGCAGAATTAAAATGTTCATTGATTATTGTTCTAATGGACTTGATTTAATCTCTTACATATTGAACTTTTAAAATTGGCAGCCTTTATGGCTCATCCAGAAGTAAACCCTACCTGTCTGCTGCTGATAGTCACTGTGATTACAAACGTGCTACAAGATCTAAGGGTTAGATCTGGTGCAGTCCATCCAGCCTTTTAACACCCTTTTTAACAGGGTGAAGAACTATTAAGTATAGAGTGGAGGATATCTTAATTTTTGTCTTCCTTCACAGTAGTACTATAGCAGGAATTCAGGTTGTTCTGGCTCGATACGTTCTATCCCTAAACAACCTCCTTCCGTTAAATTCTGATCATTCATATTTGCTATCAGTTCTGGCAAATGTGCTTAGTTGCTGCAGTGAGTACTTGCACAGCCTCTGTGTGACCAGGCCCTTCCCCTGCCCCTTGTCTTGATTAATAGTTCATGGTACTGAATTGTTTGTCTCTGGCTGTGGTCTGCAGTGACTTTTAAAGTACTGCCTGAAAGCTGCTGCTCTTCCTCCTGGTAAATAGAGCAGCAGCCTAATGCAGAAGTAACCTTGCAAAAGAGGTGTTGCCAGGAGAGAGACACTTAGAGACACCTGGAGTGAGGGCAGAGCGTTTGGGTTTAGGATTGGATTTGTGCTCCTCAGCCCAAAGGTCCTTCAGGGCACAGTCCTGGCCTGTTGGAAATACAGTGCAGTATGTGCTGCCCATGTCTTATTACAAGGTTTGGAGGGAAGGAGGGGCTTGTAACCTTGATTCCCCTTTAATAAAAGGATTCATTTGATTCTAGACTACTCTGATTAAATAGTTCTGTGCTCTTGTAATAACAAGAGAGATCTTGTAGACACAATATTAAATTTAGTTGGTTTCCTGAACTTGGTTATAAAACAGCAAAGGTCACTTATGCAATCAGAAATGTTTACAAAACAGCTTGTTTACTATATAGTCAGATAGATATATATATATATATATATGAATGTTGTGAAGGTACTATCAGGAAAAGGTTAATCCAATTGCAGAGATTTAAAAGCCTTTCTCCAAAATCCAATGTTATGTATTTAATATCCTTGATCAAATAATGTATATGTGCCCTTTAGTTCAGAGATGTATCTTCTGTGCAATACGGACTACGCAATGTGCCTACAGAAAACTACAAATGGGTTTTTATTCTGGATGTATTTTGTCTGAACCAATATTTTGTTATAGAATGAAATCATGTTGTTGTAGGCAAATAATGTGCTAGATAATCCTTTGGGTATTTCAGATGACTTGATTTCCTTCTGAAACTACATTTTAAGTGTTTCTACTAAAATAACACTACTCACCCAGAATTGCCTTCTCTGAATTTCTCTCTTGGAAAGCCTGTTAAATGCAGGCTGAAATGAGTTGTGCTGCACCAGTGGCACCAAGCAGTCACTTACTGTAGTCTAAGAATTAGGTGATCTTTTAAATTATGTAATTTCTAAAAGGCATTGTTGACCTGTGGGATTTGAGCCGCACTGACAATCAATGTTCAGTTTTCCTTGAATGCCAGATTTCTGCTAATTGTCTTTAAAAAATTAAAAATGACTTCACATCCTCACTGAGGTATTTGAGGATATAATTATGTGGAATTTTCCAAAACCAATTGGCGTTCTACTGAGATTTTTTTCCTTTTTTTTTCTGATACAATTGGAGATTATGGTACTGTTGGCAAAGTTTCACACAGGTAGCCCTGTGTTGGCTGTGTAGGTATGAGCGTTGATAATTATTGAAACAGCTGCCTCTAAGTTTGAGATGTAAAGTATTGAAGTGAAGCATTTTGTTCTTTCACAGTTACCTTTTCGTGTTTCAGTATTACCTGAGTACACTCTGAATTCTCTTAAGTGTAATAACAAATATAATAATAATAATAACACACCTTGATAATGCTGATTGAGAGAGACTTAATCCCTGCCTTCAGTATTTATCTCTACTGCAAAAGTCTGCCTAGCACAGCTCCAGCACTGTTGCCTGAGAGCTCTGCTCTCCTGCACAGTGGTGCAGAAAGAGTTAGATCCACACACCAGGTCATCCGAAGGCAAGACTATGCCAAGGATGTATTTCCAGCAAGATTATTTAAAAATAATGTTCTGTATCAATGAAGCAGTGTGGCTATTGGAAGCTGGGTTTAAATCAGATTTTCACGTTTAAAAATGCTACTTTTTCTCTGGTTGTGTGCAATCCACCCCATTTTGACAAAAGTCCATAGAGTTGAGTTCAGTTGGTCATCTCAGCCAGTCAAGTAAAATCACCCTTATTTGGCTGAAAAAAGTTGGCTGTGGAACTAAGGGCAAGGTGGAAAATAGAGTTTTTTGTTGAACTCATGGTTTCCAGGCAGAGCTGAGAGTCTAAATGTTGCTCAGAACCACACAAGGTTAAAAAGTAAAACTGAAGCCAACATGGAAAGCAAAATATGCTGTTTGCTGTTGCGTGCAGCATGGTGCTTGCTTGATGTTGTTTCAGCAGAGAACAGGGGCCCTGGTGTCACTGGGGTGGGAACACAACCAGTGCTGTAAATGCACAAGAACAGGTACCAAAACACTTTCTATTTCTGTAACTGTCCGGTTTGCATAATGGGCTAACAACCTACAGAAGCCTGGTTAGACGCAAGCTTAGTTCCTGATCCAGAGCTGGATCCGTCCAGGAAGGTCTTGTGCCACCACTGGCACCGGTGGCAGGGCTGGGTGTGCGAGGAGTCCGTGGTGGTGGGGGCCGGGAGCATCCAAAGCGTTTTCTCCACGTGTGAGTGGTGCAGTCAGGAGGACAGATGGCACAAAGCTCCATCAGAAAGGTACACACTAATAACTGAAATGTCCCCCTCTGGTCACTGAATATTTCTGCCATCTCAGTGCTTTGTCAGATCATATCCCTGTGTGATTCTCTTGGGCCGGGTTGGAAACACCTGTAAATAAGTCTGCTCGTAGGAATGCCAACAATCCTTGGCCTGCAGCAGCAGTGGGAGCTGCTGCAGGGTCGTGCTACTTCAGTGTAATGAATTAATAAAACTGCTGCGTTCTGGTGTGTGCTGCCTTAAACCCCTTGTTGTTCTTCCCAAGCTTGAGTGTCCACGTGTGGGGATGGTTGTTAAGACACGCGAATGCAGGCTGTGCTTAGCATGAGGCAATCGTTCACCTTTGGTTTTGAACAAAGTTGTAAGATAACTATGCAAATGTATTTTATTAAAGGGACACATAAAAGGATCTAGTTTGTCTGTTGTGGTTTTTTTTGTCCACCTGGGGAGAATTTTTTCCCAGCTGAATCACTGGGAATGAGCATTGTGTTGCCTGCGATGGAGTGACTTAATTTTGCTTTTTACCTCTTGAAAATTGATTGATAAATTTCCTCTGTTGTAGTGGAGTATCCTGCATTTACTGATATGGGGAGACTGGATGAAAGTTTTTATTATTTCTCCCAGGGCCTGATGGAAACTGCCTTTTCCACAGTGGCAGATTTCTTGGATTAGTTCCTTTTGTGGGTTTCAGAGGCTGCTGATGGCTCCAGGAGTGACAGGAACACGTCACAAGTGCATTGGCCTTGTGTGTGCCAGCAGAGCTTGAAATAAAGCTGTGGTGGTGTCCCCTGCTGCCATCAGCTGCTCTCTGGCTGTACTGAAGGGACTGTTCTAATGCCAGCCTGTGGTCCTTAAGGGGAGATGTGGCCTTTCTGTGGTGGCCTGGGAAAATAGAGGCAGGAAAAAATCCCTACCCCTACCTGCTTTTCCCAGCTATGTCAGCTGGCCTCTGATTCAAACAAACAATTAAACAAACCAAACACAACTGACCAACCCCCTCCAAAAAAAAACCCCATTCCAGAACCGTAAACAAACCAAGATATTTCTTTTAAAAAAGCAGTTTATGTAGAATCACAGAATTACTAAGGTTGGAAAAGATTTCTAAGATCAAGTCCAGCCATTAACCCAGCACAATCACCATGGTTACCATTAAATCATGTCCTAAAATGCCATATCCATATATTTTTGAACACTTCCAGGGATAGTGACTCCATCACTTCCCTGGGCAGCCTGTTCCAATGCTTTATATCAGTTTCCTTGAAGAAATTTGTCCTAACATCTAATCTAAACCTCTTTTCTACCCTTAAATTGTCTTCATTGGTGACCCAAAGCAGTTGGTACCTCTGGTGTAGCTAAATTATTCTGGACAAGTGCCTGAACTCCTGTTGGAAGGTTAAGATCTCTTTTCCAAGCTGTCACTTTTAGTGGCTTTTTTTCCCTGTCCATTGAGTGGGGGAATCTGTTGGGGAAATAGTGATAGGTGTTACTCATCTGTCTTTGCCTGGAGGATTTCCTTTCTTCAGAAACTCTTGCTCTTCCCCTTAAATATGCTCATATCCAAAATATATCAGAAATTCTTCCCCAGTCCCCCATGTTTTTCAGGGATTTGAATCTCCTGCAGAGAACATCTTTTGACTGTGGAACTTGGTAGTTTTTCATGCAGGAGTAGTTACATTAGTAGGAAGAAAGATTCCTTGTTCAGGTATATTTGGAAAGTGTAATTTTAAATACAACTTTAGAGACTGGGATTTCCTGTTTATAAACTCTCCAGCTTGTTTTACCCTGGCCTGGTGAGGCAGCTGCTTCCTCAGCTCAGAGAGTAGGATTTAGCCCAGAAGGCACCACAGTCAGTGTAGGCATCTCTCTGTTGCTGTGCCCAAGGTTCCAGACACCCCCTGCTCCCTGCAGTGAATGTTCTGGAGAGGGAGCTGGGCAGGCTGTGCCCCAGGCAGGCTGAAAGCCTTGGTGAGAGAGGCAGGCTGGCTTCCCCTCCAGAGGGCAGGTGGCAGGTATCCTCTTAGGCAGCAGAGCAGGTGAGTAGCTGCAATTCCTCACTGCAGACACTCCCAGAAATCCCACTGCTCTTCCCGAGCTGTCTGGGGGAGCAAGGGATGATCTTTACCAGACAGCAGCCAAGCCGAGAACTTCCTGCTGCCAAACAAGGCAGTTTTACTGCTTCCATGCACATTCCTGGCTGTTAAACCAGCAGAAAACTGCTCTTTTCTTTTTCCCCCCTCGGGATTTGTTTGCTGCCAGCCTGTGTGCAGGAAGTCAGATAAGTGCCAGGATTGATGCAAGGAAAGCAGGGAACAGCAGCATGGGAGGAGAAGGGGGAGAGATGTAGGTCCACCCTTTCTGTACCAGTGAGCCCATGAGCTGCTGTGGCCACTTAGGAAAATCATTGGCAAATGCACTCATTAGGCTTGTTTATTCTCTTTCTAGTTTTTTTCCCTTCAGACTCAAATGCCTGAATTCACCCTCTAAAATCAAATGTGGGGATTGCATAATGTGTTTTTATGCCAGTATCATCAGACCTATCAAAACTGGGAGTGTTTTGACTAGTAAACACTAGTCTTTAAGTAAAATGATATAAAATACTAAATACCAAATAACACTCATCCCTTCATCCCAGAAGCTGACAGTCCAAATACCAAGTTAGCACAGGAGCCAGTTAATGTAACTGAATTTTTGCATCTGATAACGAGTTTATAAACCTGATCTATTTCAATGCATTTTAAAAGCCCATTTTCCTCCCAGGCTCTGCCCCAACTTTCAGTGGCCAGCATAAGACAGACCCAAATCCCAGCATGTGGGTTGTTCCAGCAGCTGGGACACAAGCAAACAGGAGCTTCAGTCCATCCCTGCTTTTATCAGGAGTGCACCTTGCAGTAGGAAAGGGAGCCATGTGGCCAAAGCTGAGACTTCCAAATTTGGACAGTTAGCACCTGGTTACTTTGCACACCCTTGATTTGCCTGAACTTTCATGTCTTAGTAACCAAGTGGGCTTAAAGTCAGTCCTGTACAGACTGAAGAGTGACACAAGAATCCAGAAGTAGCACATTGGCCACACACTGTCTTCATGGACTAAGACACCAAACTTTGCAGGAATCACTTTTATCTGTAACTTTAGTCTTTTTCTAATCTAATTTTGGCCTGGTTGTAGCTTTGGGGATAACCAAGGCCAGAAGGAGCATTCTGTGTGATCAAAAGAGCTGCAATCCCTCAACTCTTCTTAAAAAGTGGTGTTTTTTCAAATCTTGTCAGAAAGCTTAAGATCTGTGATCCTCCTTAGGGTGCAAAACAGAACTGAAAAGTCCTGATTTTCAATCTAGCTTTTGTCTTTGCTGTTTTACTTATTTGGGTTGTTCAAACAGTTTTCTTGTTAGAATACTTGGTGTCCTAAAATTCCACTTGGCAAGAGTTTCTCTTTTGCTGACAGTTGCTCTTTCAGAGCACCTTGACACGGGTGCAGCCGGAAGCTCGGGAGCCTGTGAAGTTCCCATTAGGCCACTGTCACATCAAGTTCAGACTAATATTCAGTGTTTCTCGGTTTCTTCCCCTCAAATTTATTACTAACTCCATTTCATTACTTAGAGCAGCCTTCCCATGATCAGATCTATACATTGGCAGTGAATAGGCACATCTTTGTGTCAGGAGTGTCAGGGTGACAAGGGAGATGCAGCCCTTCCTGCTGTAGGTCACACTGCCTTTCACAACTCCTGTAAACTTTCATAAAGTGTTATTCCTCTAGAACTGCTGGATCTAAGTGAGTCCCTGCGATGTCCTTTCTGCTGTCCTGCAAAACCCACAGTTCACCTGGTATTGCAATCCGATGCCATCTCAGCCAGCGATAGATGGACGTTCTCAAACACTCTGTAATTGTTCCTTTCTTCTCCTTTTGCCCCACCCTGCTGCTTTGCAATACTCTGCTGTGTGATGGCTGACAGAGGGATCAGATTGACTTTCTGTGCTCTCCTTTACCCAGCTAAACACAATCACTGCTCTGATTTTATCAGTTTTCAGTTCAGTTACTAAAGTTTGAACACTGTTGTCGTTTACTAACATCCAGTAGAGATAGAGCCGTGTGAAGCTGCGGGGTCTGCATGTTCTGACAGAAGCTTGGGGTTGTGTCATTGACTGTTGGTGTGTTCCTGTGCATGATTTTAATTCTCCATACTTGATGATGCATAAAAATAATTTAACATACATCAGGCTCATTTTGAGGAGAAAAAGTTGTGCAGCTATGAAGTTACACAACTATAATGTTATGTGTTACAGCTTTACAAATTTGTGGTGGTGGTTTGTATCATAACTTAATAACTAAGGCAGAGAACTTCAGAAATGGGGTGGGGATTAAAGGTGCAATGTCTTAAGTTGGGACCAGCCACACTTTCGATGACTTCATCTCACAAAATACAGCTTAGAATCATAGAGTCATTAAGGTTGGAAAAGACCTTTAAAGATCATCAAGTTCAAAAAGACATTGCACAAGGTAAGAGAAAAATACAGTTTTAAATCAATGGGGCAGAAGAGATGAGAAAAGTCATGAGACAAATAGAGTGGCAAGAAGTCAGGAACTCTTATTCTGCATCACAGTACAAAGGGTGTTTGAAGAAATAAAAAGGTGACAGACTGAAAAGTGACACAAAGAAGGGAGGGGGGTCAATTGCTACATCACTTGATTTTGAAAGGTGCTGCTGCTGTGCAGTGTCTGTGTAGTCTGAGCCATGGACTGCTGAATGCTGGTGCAATTTTGTTAATTTGTCAGATTTGATGCCTTGAGTGGGATATAAACTCCCGACTTACTTCTTGCAGGGTGTGCTGATCTCCAGAGCCTTGACACCATGCAGCCCATGGAAAGGAAAAGGCAGGGCTACATTCACGAACTCATTCAGACAGAAGAAAGGTACATGGATGATCTGCAGCTTGTCATAGAGGTGAGATGTGAAAATGCATTTGGAAAAAGAACACCTCTGTCTTGCTGAATAATAACAATAAAGGGATTCTTAAGGAGGAAGAAAGGTGTGTGGGCACCTCCCTTTCCAGGGAATGTTACATGGTTGCTCACCAGGCAAAAGCACCACTTTGTGAAACCCATCAGAGTACAAAGACCTTCCCATTTTCCAAATACTGTTCATAGGTGTTGGGCTCAGTATAAAAAGATGATGGGCTGGGACCAGGTATCAGCAGAGCTGCACAAAGCTGTAGACACACCATAAAAGCTTATCATGTGCTTTCTCCCCAGTTTTATTTCTGGAAGCAAGACCACCTCACTTGGCAGGGCAGGGACAGGGCAGCATTAAGTGCTCTTGGGCATCTGCCTTGACGTCTCTGTGTAGCACAATGGTGTGGTGAAGTGTGGCAGGTGTTAGATAGAGCCACACGGGTGCTCTGCTCCCCAGAGATGATGTGCTGAGGGCCCCTGAGGGCAGCTGTGGTTCTGCACCTCACAGGGTGACCCTGAGTGCTCTGGGCCAGGGGAGAGGAGCGATGCCTGAGTGTAATTTGTGTAGTGATTGACTCTGAGATCACAGGAATGCTCTTCTGCTGAGCTGTCAGCCTGCAGGTCCCAGTGCTTGTCCTCGCTCTGCAAGTGCTGATGGCGGTGTCAGAATGGGGTCACACGCTCAGGGGAAACAGCTGTCACAAGTGCGAGTGAGGAATTGCTTTTAACTGCTGAGAAATTAAACACTGAGCATTCAAAAAAGTCACTGCTGGCCTAAACAAGAGGCTGAGCTGTTTCTGTCTCTGAAGAATTGCTCATTTTTTTGGCTGCAGGTTTTCCAAAAACCAATGGCTGATTCAGGCTGTCTCACAGAAGGAGAAATGGGGCTGATCTTTGTTAACTGGAAGGAACTCATCATGTCAAATACGAAGTTACTGAAGTGAGTACTTATCTGCAGTCTTACATTTATCTCTTCACTATTCTGTCATTCTTTCCCCAGGAAGTTTTCTGGGTTTACACTCAGTATTCTGTCCTTGCTGATTATTTCCTGTGCATGCTTGCAGTCAGAACAGCTAAAAGCAGTCAGGCTGCTTCAAAAGGAGTTGTAATAAGAGAGACATAGAAATAAACAGCAAGAACAGATACACATTTTCTGTAATACTTTAGAAACAGACTCTACACAAAAGTATGTGCATGGGAGGTTTTCTTCCAGCTTTCTGCAAAGCAACCTTTTATTCTCAAAAAATAATCTTTAGAAAGATAAAGTAGCTAAAAATTCAGAGAATGGGATGCTGGTTGAATGTAGAGATTGATGCTGGTCCCAGAAACCTCAAAGGAGAGTCCCAGTCCCCCAGGTGCCACCAGGCAGACTGTTCAGCTCAGGGTGTTGTGTCAGTGACTTCCTGGAGGTTCAGGCTGGACCCCAGCACTTCCTGGAAGCGCCCGTGCCGTGTAAGAAAATTCACTTCCCAGGTTTGTTACAAATCCTTTCAGAGGTGGATTTGTAAGGGTTGTGATTTAGGCCTTGCAGACTTGGCAGCAAAGTTGGATGGCGATTTCTTTCCTCCTCCCCAGAGCCTTGCGGGTGCGTAAGAAAACCGGAGGCGAGAAGATGCCGGTGCAGATGATCGGGGACATCTTGGCAGCAGAGCTGTCTCACATGCAGGCCTACATTCGGTTCTGCAGCTGCCAGCTCAACGGAGCATCCCTGCTGCAGCAGAAGACTGATGAAGATGCTGATTTCAAAGACTACTTAAAGGTACGGGATTCACTAGCTTTTGTGCCTTCTGCTTTCCTCAATGACAGGAGCCCATCTAACCAGCATCGACCAGATCAAAATAACCCAGAAGAGTATAATCCTGCAAAAATAGCTAAGAACCTTCCTAGGTGTATTTATGTGGTTATATGGCTAACAGCGTATGTGCTCGTTATTTATAACACTGTCTTTCTCTCTAGCTAATTTACTTAGGCCATAAAAGGAGAATTGCCAGAACAGTTGACATCAGGCATTTGTTTCTTTCATTGCTTTGTTTTTTTTCAACCTGAGTGGAGCCTATGATGTCAAAACAAAAGCTGGAACAGTTTTGGATGTAAGGATTCTGCATGAACAATGACCCTGTGATTTGTGCTGGCAAACATCTGGGTGCAATGACACTGCCAGCTTTCCTGTTTGTTCTAGATACAAGTAGTATTTGCTTACTGAAAAAATCCAAGATCTCTTGGAATGCCTGGAAAAATGAATCTGATCTGAGAATTTTCAGTGTTCAGTGCCACTGACACAACTGTTTTCTGATGACTAACGCAATGTCTCTGTTAAATCTCTGGGCTGCACCACAGAAACTTGCCCTGGACCCTCGCTGCAAAGGAATGCCCCTCTCCAGCTTCCTCCTGAAACCCATGCAAAGGATAACGCGCTACCCTCTGCTCATAAAGAGTGTGAGTACCCCTAGTGAGGCTTTGTAGGTGAATGCTTTGAGTTTGATCTTCATAGCAAAAGCCAAGATAAAGGCTTGTCCCTTTATAGGGATTTCTCTGACAAGTACCTGTGCTTACCTCTGTTTTTGTCCTGTTTTCTCCCCTCTTTTATCCACACCAGATTCTAGAGAACACTCCAGAGAACCACCCGGATCACAGTAACCTCCGGCTCGCCCTGGAGCGTGCAGAGGAGTTGTGTTCCCAGGTGAACGAGGGCGTGCGTGAGAAGGAGAACTCGGACAGGCTGGAATGGATCCAGGCCCACGTCCAGTGTGAAGGCCTTGCTGAGGTACCTGCATTGATGCTGTGCCAGGCTGGGGCTTTTCTGAGTCATTTCAGAAAGACTGGGAAGGGAATGGGTGTCCTTGCTCACATCCCTGATTGGAATGTGATCCACTGCTGAGCTCTAGGGGCAGGGAAACTTTTATTGAATTCTACTCACAGCCATAACATAATGAACCATTGTTTTTGCATTACTTTAGCAGCACAGAAGTCTTGATTTATCAGCTTAAAAACTGATACCATTTAGACCATTAAATGGACAGAAATAACTCTGCTCTCTGAACTCCTGATCATGCTGCCACTGGGCTAAATCAGGTGTTGCTGTGGAGGATTTCACTTAGTGTATGCTTCCCAGGATTTCCTTCAAGCAGGAAGGGAACAGAAGCCCTCAGTGCCAGATCCTCAAGGATATATGGTGTTCAGACTTCTGTACCTTTCAGGAGAGCCTTCAAACTGAGCTGTGTGTGTCGGTTCTCCACTGTCTGCATAAGGAACCAGGGCTTGACAGGCCCAGAAGGTCTGTCCTGGTTCCATCACCTAATCATCTGTAAGAGGTGACCTGACTGCAGCCTATGCAGCCTCTTGTTAAACACAGCTTCTGGACAACACAGAAGTGGCCATGCAGTGGCCATCTGGTCATCCCTCTGTATGTTTTCGGTAAAACTTAAATCTGCTTGGAGGTGGAAGTTGTGCTGTTACCATAGCTGATCACAGAACATTTCCCTTCTCTTCATTTATAATGGAATTCATTAAACAAAACAGAAGAGTGTTTTGAGCAGCTTTATCAGTCTCCATGGTGAAGAGGAGCAGGAGCTGATGTCTGCACAGACTTGTGGCTGCTAATGGGTTTTGTCTCTTTCTAGCAACCCGTGTTCAATTCCCTCACAAACTGCTTGGGACCGCGGAAGCTCCTGCACAGTGGGAAGCTGTACAAGGCCAAGAGCAGTAAGGAGCTGTATGGATTCCTTTTCAATGACTTCCTGCTGCTCACTTACATGGTTAAACAGTTTGTGTCTTCCGGATCCGATAAGCTCTTCAGCCCCAAATGCAATTCCCAGTTCAAAATGTACAAAATGGTGAGTGAGTCAAGGTGCTCCATGGCTGTATTGGTACAGTGGGTCCTGGCTTCTGATGAGGAATGCTGCTCTCCCTCTGGGATTAACTGTGTGGTCCCTTTGCTGTCATATGGGCACGTTCTGGCAGACAACTTGCACAAATGCCATTGGCTTAGTGCCCAGAAAAGGAAAGGAAAGGTTTCTGTGTCTTGGTTTAACAAACATTTCCATCCACTTTGGGGGGAAATGGCAGAAGTAGCATTGTGCCTGAACAGCTGAGTAGGATGTTCAGAAGCAGGAGCCTTGACTTCAATTTGCACAGGTTCCTGCATTCACAAAAAAATTCCTGTCCTTCTTCAGAAAACAATAGAAGGTGCAAAATTTTAGTCACTGTGCCCACACAGTGTGTATTCTCAAGATTCTGAAACTGGAGACGTAAGTTTAAGTATTAGGGCTGCTTTCCCACAGACAACCTGAGAGATTCCTGGGATTTCCAAGCTCCACACTGTAGCTCTGCTTGCACAGTCCTGACCCTTTCACAAAGCTCTTTGCCTAGGAAAACAAAATGGGGTGAATTGCTGGAGAAGTTTTTCTCTCAGCCCTTTCTTGCATCCCTTACATGGTGATCTCATTGTTTGTCCTGTATCCTAGGACTTTCATTTTCCCTACAGTAAAACAGTGTATTTAAACATCCTTGAAGAGTTTCTGCCTGTTGTCACAGGGTAATGTTGCCACAGTGATGTTTTCTTTTCTTCCAGCCCGTTTTCCTTAATGAAGTCCTCGTGAAGCTGCCCACAGACCCCTCAAGTGATGAGCCAGTTTTCCACATATCACACATTGACAGAGTTTACACACTTAAAACTGACAACATTAATGAGCGGTGAGTAGTGAAAATGCAGATCTGAGCTTAAACTTGTTGATTGATGCTGCAGGCTGTGTTTCCAATGAGCAGACTTGGGGACTCTGAGCTCAGGAACAAAATTATCTCTTGGTCAGGAAATAAACTCACTTGACTCTCATTTGAATGACAAATTTTCTCTGATTTTGTTCGGCTTGTGTGGCAGCTCTTGAAGTGGAATCCAGCCACATCTGATGCTCCTTGATGGTGCAGTTGTGTAGAATAGTTTAGGGCTGCAAAATCCAGCATCCCATAGGACTCTTCCCCAGTCCTGGTCAATCTTTAATATGACCCAGCAGTCTTTAATAAAACAGCAGCTCCACTTCCATTTATTTAGGCTGATTTGGAATGTGGCATAAGATTAAATCCAAAAACTCCATTGCTTTAGTCCACAAACTGACTTGATTTGTGATGCCTCTGAAACCCAAGGAGGGGGGGATGGGGAAAGAGAGGGGGGCACAGCCACTAATACTGAAGACTTTGCTGCCTGTGGGAGGACCCTGACTGTAGGGATTGCTCTTTGCAGGACTGCCTGGGTCCAGAAAATCAAAGCAGCATCAGAGCAGTACATTGAGACAGAGAAGAAGAAACGTGAAAAGGCTTATCAAGGTACGTACCGAGTTCTGTATTTCCCTCTCATCCACCTGGATATGTGGGCAGGGCCTTTCCTGGAGGATGCCAGTGTCTGTGTAGGATCTCCCTCTTCAGATCTGTTGCCAGTTTTTACAGTTAAAATCCATTTATTTCTGACTTCTTTGTTCCCAGCTCGTTCACAGAAAACCTCAGGAATAGGACGCTTGATGGTGCACGTGATTGAAGCAACAGAACTAAAGGCCTGTAAGCCCAATGGTAAGTGAGGGAAACGGTCTCAAATCACTTTTATTCCTGTAACATTTGGAAAGGCTGTCTAAGAGCAGTTGGTCATTTGGGAAACACTGTGGTTCAGTTACAGTTTCTGTATGAAACTGTAGCATTCTTTAGCTTCAGTGGATCTAGCAAAGAACCAGCTCTGTGCTGCTCTGGGATACAGGGATTGCCTGATCCACATCTGACAGCAGCATTGATGTGTGTCCAAGCCGGCTCCAGGTGGAGGGGGGGCTTTCTGCGCTGCAGAGGGGTTTCACTCCCTGTTCTGTTTTCAGGGAAGAGCAACCCATACTGTGAGATCAGCATGGGCTCGCAGAGCTACACTACCAGGACTCTGCAGGACACCCTGAACCCCAAGTGGAACTTCAACTGCCAGTTCTTCATCAAGGATCTGTATCAGGATGTCCTGTGTATCACCATGTTTGACAGGGATCAGTTCTCACCTGATGGTAAGTGTGAATATTTAGGAAAAGAATGCATTTTTGTGAGCTGGGGTGTACCCAATTCCTCAGCAGCAGTTTCAAGAGTCTGTAGGTCTGATTGCTGCCTGAGAAATGTTGGGTAAAGGAATGCCTCAGTACTCAGGAGGTTCAATAGCCTTCCAGAGCCAGTAACTCCAGGCAGTCAGATTTGATCTTGCTCTGGCTTTTGTATCAGACACAGAATTGTTTTCTTGTCAGACTGAGGAGACAGACAAGTTGAAAGCAGTTCTGCTCTCTCACAATAGGTGCTCAGAAATAAGGTCCTGGGTTATATTTGCACAGCAACAGCTTGATCAGCTTTCTTGTTGCTTGGAAACTGAGCACGTTTTTGGCAGTCAGTTGCTTCTCATATTCTCCAAAAAGGTTAAGTGCTTTTTCAGGGCTCTGACACACAGTCAATTATTGCAAATTTGTAGGGAACTGCCTTGACCTGAGATGCCACATGTGTAACTATAGCTCAGTCTTTTCTCCTGTGAGCTAACATGAGTTTGACTGGCTCCTTCTCCCAGCTGGACAGCTGAGTCTTGTTTTTCAGTCCAAGATGAGCCTTTTCATGCACATACACACACAAAGATGTCATATGAGAAAAATCCACAAAGTGGGTATATGATTTCTGAATTAGACTGTAAACCTACTAGTGACAGTAATTGTTGAAGGTCATCGTTCTTGTGAAAAGCATGATATATAAGCATAATTAAAAGTTGGCTGAGCCAAATAGTTGATTTTTGTATTATCTTTGTAGCACCTCAGCTGATTTGTAAACAGGTTCCATCTTTTAACTCTGACCTGCCAGCTCTTAACTTAAGAACACTTGAAACTGAGTTTCTGAAAGGGTATTTTCTAAGACTGTTTTTAAAGCCCTTAGCTCAAACTGTGACATCGTACTTCCACAGCATTTTTCTTTTCTAAAAAGGCCCTTTTTTTTCATTGCTGGTTGGTTTACACAGGGCTGGGGTCCAATCAAACCAGAAGCCTGGGAGTGGTGCTGTGGAACTGGACATGTACCACACAGCATTTCATTAACCTGACTCACTCAGATTTTCTGAGCTTAACAACTTCATGTAATGAAATTTCTTATTCACTTGCCCAACAGATTTTTTGGGTCGCACTGAAGTTCCAGTAGCAAAAATCAGAACAGAACAAGAGAGCAAAGGCCCCACAACTAAGCACTTGCTGCTGCATGAAGTTCCAACAGGAGAAGTCTGGGTGCGCTTTGACCTGCAGCTCTTCGATCAGAAAACACTCCACTAAGAACACTTTTTTTAATTTATGAAGGACAAATGAAGCTGACAGCCTGAACAAAATTTGGTAAAAGATTCCTTGCCCTACGCTGGTTATTAAGCAAGAGTTTCTGCTGCTTCCGTATTTCCTATTAGTTCCCAGTTGCGCTTAGTTCCTTGCAGTGTGCCGAGTTGTTGATCTATGCAAACAAATGTTACTGTAAATACAGTACTATAGCTCAGTGCCTTTTTATTATGTTGGAATATCTTGGGTTTGGATGCCAATGTTTCCATTTTCAGGGCCATAAAAAGTATTACGTAGAAATGTGGCACCAAGCTGTTTGTATATTTTACCACTTAGTCTGACAGACAGACTGAGGAATGGTTTAAGCTCAGCACTAGAATCATTCCATTTGAAATCTTAAAAGTGATATCCACTGGAATTTTCCCATCTCAGGATGATAGTTTTAACAGTTAAATGCTGAAGAAGCCTTAGCACTGGAGAAGTCTCCAATATATTGTATATTCTTTAAGAACCAAGTGTAGTTCTTTACTTGACTTTAGTTCTGCACTGGAATCAGTAACTGCTACTTGATTTTCTGCTTCAGTTTGATTTATCATTCTCTGCTGAGACAATGTGGTTGTGAAGAATAACTAGAAAAAGATATTTTAAATACTGTGACCCACAACAATGTGGCAAAATACTCTTCAGCTCTTCGGGGTTTTTTCCTAAATGTAAGTTATTTGTGTACATTTCCTTGGTCTTGCAGACCTCCATGTGAATCTTGAAGCTTTGACATTGCCAACATGTATATAGAGAGTAAAATATAAGTTTATTAATTTGTCTACAGATGTTTATTGATGCATAGTGATTTTAAAAAAGTATATTTTATTGTACAGGGGAATGTGAAATAATGAGAAAAACTTTAGGATTTGTTCAAGAAAAGTTTATTACAAGTTTAAAAGGTTTGCTCTGGGGGAACTGTCACCCCAATACAAACCTGTAAAATGAACTGCTTGAAAGCAAAAACTTTCTCTTGGCATGGAATCAGGGATGGTTAAAAAAAGAAAGTTTGTTTATGAATATTTGATACATTGTAACCATTTAACTGCCTCCTTAAACTGCTTTGTTGCAGAAGCACAGCATGCAGTTCTGAGCAGTCTGTGCCCTTGTTTTCCCGGGGTGCAGAAATTCCTCCTGAAGTCTGGCAGTTTCCCACCCAGTCACCATCTGTGCACCCTCCTGTTACTGAGTCAACCTCTGTTACTTTTAACAGTTTTCTGTGGTTCAGTATTTCTAATCCTAAATAAAACTCAAATCTTGGCAACTCTTGAGAGATTGTGTCTCTACAGTAGGAGTTCAGCGAACAGAGAAAATTCTGTTTGCAGGCTTTGAGTCCAGAGCTGCTGAGCAGCCACACCAGCAGGGAGATGGCACTGCACTGGCACAGGAGAGGGACTGGTTTGAGGGCACTTGGCAGCAGCTGCTGCTCAGCACCGACTCTCCAAAAAGCACCAGATGTTTTGCACACCACCACTTCCCATCTCCTGTCCCCTACTTATTTCCTGCCTTCTCAAAACGCCTGTGTATGTTAAAACTTTGATTTACTGCTTGGACACTGTTTCCACCAGAGAACACCAGCACTATCTTTACTGAGCTCAGCCTAAGTTAAACCTCCTAAGATAGCAGGTTTTGGCCTGTAGAGCGTGAACTGAAGCTGGCAAGAAGAGGGGCAGCATCTCAGACATTTCTTTGGCTGCTGGGTAACATTTCAGACCTACACGTTTAAGACAGTAAGTTTATTGCAGTTTGCCCAAAGACATGGCCTGTTTTTACTTGCTTTGGCAGTACATGTAACCTATTTTGTAAAGGGTACCTTTGATGGCTGTGCTTGCTGCTGTGGTCAGGGGGACAGGTGACATCATTGGCTCTCTCTGTCATTGTGCTGGTTGATGTCTTTCATCCTTTAAAGAGAAGGAAAAACTGTTGCTATGCTTCTGAAAAGATCAGCTGAACTGTCAGATTATTTCCTGCTACAGAGCACATACTGAGCTTGCCTGGGGACTCTTCAACCCACCTTAGACAGGACACCCCCTGTGCTGCCACAATGGATTTGAAATGAGGAAAACAAACCTCCCCCCTGCCATTGCTACTGTGCCTCAAAAACTGGGCTTAGTACAGATCCAGATTGTGTTTCTGGTGAAAACCATGTTCAAACACTCTTGGGTTTAAATGCAGTAGGAGCTAGTTAGTAAAAGTAGAATGTGCTCCTCTACAGCAGCACATCAGTAAGATGCGCTATCAACGTCCTCCTGGTCAAAGTGGGACTCCAAACCTCCTCACACCTTCCAGCAGTCTGTGCAGTCTTCTGGAAGAACGGATCATACTCTGATGGGTCATAGTCTTCCAAAACCCCATAGCCCTGTGGGAGAAGCAGGTGCTGGGTCAGGTCTCAGAAGCTATTGGTGGTGCGACAGCGAGGGCAGCCAGCCTGGGTGGGACACAGCCAGGCACAGCACGAACACAGCACCAGCAGTGGTCAAATAAAAGGATTCCCAAGTTTTCATACACTGTATCTCAGAAAGAAGGTCGCTGAAGTGTAACAGGAAAATTCTCCATCCAGTTTAATTTATCATATGCATAAATATATAAATAAATAATTTCATGAAGCATTCAGAAATAATTACAGGCTAAAATGCTAACCTGAACTAGCACACTTAAAACAATGTAAATTTTTTTGGAAAATGTTTTTCCAGAGAAGGAAGCCCTGAGATTCGCTCAGTTGGTCAGAGCATGGTGCAAATAACACCAAGATTGTGGGTTTGATCCCAGAATGGGCCACTCCCTTAAGAGTTGGACTTGATGATCCTTCAGGGTTCCTTCCAACTCAGAATATTCTGTGATTTCAGCATGACAGATATTAGAAAGAAAAAAACGGGAGTAAGTGAGCCCTCATGAGCCACAGCCTTAGGCAGGTCACTGGTCTGCAAGATCCCAGCTCCGAGTCAGGCTCCATGAGTTGGCTTTTCCATCTACACATTGAAATGAAGACCTGACCCTGCACCTCATGGTCCAGGCTACGGCTCCGTCTCATCAACAACCCTGCAACAGGAGGAGCAGAAGCCTAATAGCAGGGAAGAGAGCAAGAGAAAATGGACAAAAAGAAGGGAGGGAAGGAAAAATATACATCTGGAATTACCCATATTAACTAACCCACACAAGTGTCTCAAGTTCTGCAAAATTTATCATACGCTGCACCAGTTAAGTTGTCCTGTAACTATGAAGGACCTCAGCCTGCTTTTCAGACTTGCTGGTGATAGACCTGATGCCACAGAGCATGGAAAAAAGGTAGAAGCTGATCACTGGTGCTGGTGCTCCCCTTCAGGCAGAAGGACACATCCCAGTACACCAGCCATTGCTTCTGGAGGACACCCAGCAAATTCCTGACCTGGCACAGCAGCTTGCAAAGATGCACTGATGCAAACCCAGATATGTACATACACCCAACTTATCCTAAATCCCAGGACTTCAGCAGTAGGACTGGTTCATGTCTTTGTCATTCCATGCAGTTTAAATGCATGGGTCTGTCACATCAGGCCTTTGAAAAAGAGATAGTTTGGTCTCATTAAAACAACACAACTCCCATGATATTTTCATTTCTGGATGAGTAGCTTGTTTCCAGTCTCACAGCTCCGCTGTGAAGTCGTTTCCACTGACAACAAATTCCTGTTCTTGATAAAATACCATTATTTTTGTGGCAGATTACATAACTACTTTTATTTTTCTCTATTTTTGTTCCTGAGATGCAAAAAGTCTAGTTGTGGGATCTGATACTCAAGAGTGGGGTGAGACTAAGAGCAAAACACTAAGAAGTATTTTCTACAGTGACTGCAATTTTTGTGAATACTGAAACACATGGAAATACAAAATCCATGGGTTGGGTCTATTACCTGCATGCAGACTTAAGAAAATTGTTTGTATCTCCCTGTTTCCATATTTTTTTATTTTATGAAGCTTGATCAGTAGCATCCAAAACTACAAAATCATTTCACTCGTGCTCTGCCAACAGAGGGCAGTACTGCTGTAGCTGAACTCCTGAGCCACGAAGAGTGCAGCTTACTCAGCCTTTGGTTTCAGCTGACAGAGTTCAAGGTTTTCCCACTAAATGGTCCAGCTCACAGAGGGAAACACATCTCAATATGGTGTCTCATCATATTCAGACTCCAGCACGTATTCACTGCACCAAGCAATGCTGCTGTTCATATCTGATGGTGAACTTAAACAGTTGTAATATGTCACCATTACAGAAGTTCTTGGGAAAAGTAAGTTACAGGTAAAGTATATCTGAACTCCAGGTTACTCAATCAACAAGAAACAGCTAAACCCTGATCCTGTCCACAACCCTCTGTATGCAGCCCTCTCAATGACAGAAATGTACTTCTCATTGATACCTTCTTTGTACAGTAGTTTAAATATTGAGAGAATTGTTCTTTTTTCCTTTTCCCCACTTCTTCCTGTGACTGGCTGTCCACTCAGTCCTTCATTTTCTGCATAAGTGGCTCTGAAACATCCTCAAGATATTTTTTGTACAGGATTTCAGTCCTTCTCAGATCTAGGAAATCACAGTGCCTCAAATATCTGTCCACCTCCTGAGTAAGAAATGGAAAATAAAAACCATATAAACTATTGGCTGATGACAATAAGATTCTACAAGTGAAGGTTTGCAGCTTGGCTGATCTGACTGCTCACTGCTCCAAGGCACCTGTTTTCCCACCCTTCTTTCTGCTCCTCCCACTCTCCACTTCCCACTACTTGTTTCCAAGCTCACCCTTTCAAGAGCTCTGGCATTCAGATCCTTAATTTTTGAAGCCATGGTGCAAGACTGGCAGAAAATTACTCACTCTTTCCCATCAGGTTATTGAGCTGAAATCACTGCAGAGCAGGGGGCTCATGACTGTGCAAGAGAGGCAGCAGGACAAGGCTCTTCCCTGCAGCACTGGCAATCTGCTAAATCAGATCAGAGCAGCCCTCCTGCCCTTAGCTCACAGCACCACCGGCACCAACTACCCACACCCACAGAACACATACTAGGTGCAAACAGGGAATTCAAGTCACCTGTGATTCACATTTAGGGTTACTACTTTAGTCCTATCCAGAGGAAACTGAAAAGATCGGAAACTCATACCTCTACATTAGTTTTCCAAGAATACAGACAATTTACATTTTTTCATCAATCAGTGATTGGAAACTAAAAACAATGACTTGCAGGAAAGCACACAGCAAATGGGAAAAGAGGTACCACTTCTTACCCTTACAAAACAATTTTCTCTGTCCAATATGCACTGAACAGAAGCAATGATGTCTCGGCTTTGATCAGGTGCTGCCTAAAAAACATCAAAAAAACCCACATGAGGAAAAAGCAGGACTTCAAGTTGGACTTAAATTTACTTTAGAATTTAAAATAATTACTGGTGTTGTGATTAAAGGCACGTTATTCCATAACCCAGCTGGCAAATCCTTGCAAGATTTGCTCTGAACAGTTGGGTTAAGTAGCAACAGAAAAGTGTTGGAAGAACAGGAATGAGAACTGGAATGCACATACTCAGACCAACCTCCTTGGCTGCTCCTCACCATGACCAAACACCACTTGTTCCTTGCCTCTGTTTCTTACCTGTGCCAAACATGGGGCTCATTAACCCAGCTCCTGCACTCCAGCCAAGGAGTACAGGCAGTGCAAACCAAATCTATCATTTGGGGATTGAATGCATTTTATGATAGAATGGAAAATCAGCTTGCTACTCCCTGTCCTTAATACTGCTTTTTAATTCCAATAGACACTGCAGTTTTCAGTCACGTCTGCCTTGGCCCTGCTGACCAGCTCCACACTCCAAAAGGTTTATTACACTGAGATGAGCAAGACATCATACATCACAGCAAGCAAGGAAGAGATGAGTAAAAAAAAAAAAATACCAGAAACAAATAAGAAAGAGGAAATCTAAATTTCTGACATGTTTTAAGACCATTTCATCCTACGACCATTTCATCCTACTATTTGAAACAACTGGTATGTTGTATTACACCTGACAAATTTACTTCACATAATCACAGATCCCTTCTAAAACCAGCACCGCAACATCAGCACAGAGACCATCACTCCACCTGAGAACCATCACTGGGGAACAGGGGAAAAGTTCTTCTTCAGGGTGATACATGTCTGAAGAATCCTTCAGAACCAAAGAAGCTGTGTCTCCTTTGACTGAAGGAATTAAGTCTCTTCTCCCTGGCAAACAGCAGGCCCAGGGAGAGCCTCATTACAGTACTACTTACAGAGCAGCTACAAAGAGAAGGGAGGCTCTCACTTCACCTGAAGCCACAGGGAGAAGACAAGGGGTGAGAGGAACAAGTTGCACTGGCAAAGGTTTCATTTCAATGTAAGAAAGAAAATTTTAGAGTGAGATCAATCATTCGTTGAACAACCTGCCCAGGGATGTGGTGGAGTCCCCATCACTGAAAGTTTTGAAGGCACAATTGGACAGGGAGCTAGATACCCTCATCTGGCGTCTCCTTCCCATGAAAGGGTGGACCAGACAATCTTCCAAGGTCCCTTCCAGCCTGGGCTGTTCCATGAGTCCAGGACTCTAACTAGTCACAAGCTTGTTTCAGGTTTTATGGGAAACTTTTCCACACACCAAACTGCAAGTAACTCAATAAGGCTTCCTCAAAAAGATGCAAGAGCTTGATAAAACCCATTTAATCTGTTGCTATTTCCCAAGTTCTTTGTTCTCCTTTTCCATGAGAAACATCTCTCAGATTTTACAGAACTTTGCAAATAACAATTTTTCATTCTTTGTAACTTCGATCTCATTCCTCCATTCATACCTTCATATGACAGAAGCCCTTCCTTCTGTGTTAGCCAATCTTTGGCAATATTTTCCTTCCCCAAATGTCTGCTGCAATCAAAAGTATTTGCTGTGCCACTCTGCTGGTGCTGAGGAGAACCTCTGGATAAATGTAAAAAAAGGAAAAGGTCTGCATAAAAAGACAACCTGCTTTACAAAGATCAGGTTCTCATCCAGGTTCCACCTCCAAGCCACAAACTGGGATGAAATAGTAAGAAATAATACAACTGCAATACCCATTTCTGAGTGTGCCATGGAGTGACAGACTGAAGCACAAAGCTCCTGCTCAGGGCTCAGAGACGAATTCAGGCACAAGCCAGGGATGGCAGACTGGGAGCACAGACCGACCAGAAAAGCTGTCCAGAATTTCAGTGGGATTATGTGGCCAGTTCCAACACAGGAGCTCAGCTACACATGCCCTGGGATCCCAGTTACAGATACTGGTTTCCTGGGTTCTTCACAGCAGATCCTACAGCAGAAGGAATGTTGGGGGTCACTCACCTTCCAAAGCTCTTGCCGATTGGGTTTTCTCACAGGTTTCCGATTTGCAAATCTTTGTAGCCAGGGACCCTTCATGCTACCCATGGTTGGACTAGTCTGGGAAAAACATTCAAACAGTCAAAAGCATATAAAATTATTTTATTAACAGCAAAAACTTCATTTTCTTACAACTCCTACCAATCAATGAAACAAATCTCTAAAGAAATTCTAACTGCTGATACCAGCAGCATTTTCCTGTCACAGTAAGTGAAACAGAGAGATGAAGTACCAGGTTTACAGACAGATACTGCCTCTGGTGGGAATGTCTGTCCTGATCTCCAAAAACCATGGACAGTACATTTTGTTTCAAAGAACAGTGATTGACAAAATATTTTAAAATGCCTGTCAGCTTTGGAAACATTTCAGAGTTATCAAATTTCACCTTCAGACTATTACTTCTTTCCTTTGTGCCTTTTTCGATCACATAAAGTCCCTTTCAAGTAACTGCCACATCCCACTCCAGGGATGGCTATATTTTACTGGTTTTTAAAGTTAGTTCTACTAGATGAAGCTTATGTGTAAGTGCTAACTCTGAGCTCCAGCCAGCAAATTCCATCTCCTCTCTTGTATGTGCATCAGGGCATCTGGATTGATTTATAATAGAGACAGTGGAACCACAGAGGCAAAATGCCTTTTACAGGAACCTCCATTTAAACCCCCATTTATTTCAGATTCACCAGAGACACATTGCTTCCAGGAAACAATGGATTCACAACATTTTTTACCTAAAGAGTGGGAAAAAAAGAAAAGCTTCTTTTCAAAGATACTGACCTCAAGTCTTCAGCCAGACCTTTCAGTTACAAAAAAAAAAAAAAAAAAAATCTGGCCTTCAATTAATTTTTGCAATATCTAGTTAAAAGAATCTGCAAAAACTCTCTGAATCAGGTATTCATAAAACATTTTTTGTATGAGACAACACTTAAAGAGTTTATTCTGTCCAATCCAGCACTTTAGTGACAATATCTGACTCCCAACTGACCTCTTGAGTGCAGATTCAAATTTCTTACCATCAATTCAAGGTAAAGTCGTTAATCTACATCTTTATTTGTTTCATTTCATATTCCCTGCCCTTGTGCACTGACAAAAACATTTGCTGGGATATTCCTGCATCCCCACAGAAATGCTTTCCTGTCTTTTCTGACTCAAAGTCAGAAAACACAGGAAAGCACATGTTGGAAGGGACCTCAGGAAGTCACCTGGTTCCAATGCCAGCTTGAAGAAGAGCAAACCTCGCAGACAGGGATTGCTCAGGGCCTTGCCCAGCCAAGTCCTGAAAATTCCCTTCCTCAAATTGGCAAGCTCATGTCCTTCCCTCCAACTGCTTCTATAAAAGAAAAATTCTCATTTCTGCCATGTATCACAGGTCAAACCAAATTAAGGGGAAAAAATAATGTAAAGCATGTGGTACCAAGGTCCTTCCTTCCCTCCTGCACAACTCTGCAAGATTTCTATTCTTTCAGCAGACACAAGGGAAACTAAAAGATTTGCAGTGGAATAGATCACAACATCCCAATCCTCTATGGAATTTTCTCAGCCCTGTAAGACAGCCTCTAAACCCAGAAATACACACCGCCCTTAGCAGTGTGGGCAGGCCAGCAGACACTTCCTCTGAAGTGATTCCCTGCCTTCTCCGTACAGAGGAGACAAGAGAAACAGAAGAAAACACAGGATTACAATCAGGACACACAATTTTGGAAGCAGGTCTTATGCCACTATCCATCTGGAAATGATCATATTTTTTGTCTATTGTGGCCGTTGCAGAGGGCTGTGCCTGCCATGCAGGCTGGTGCTCCCTGTGCGAAGTCCCCTGCTCCAAAAACAGTCTCCCTTTTTTCCAGACAGCCCAAGTCTACTGAGTTCCAAGAAAGCATATCCAACCCCTTGGTCTCTGAGGAGCAGGGGAAGGATTCTCAGAGTTCATCCTTCATCCTGCAACAACCAGTTAAAGGAAACTGCACTGTGTGACCTACACAAATAAACAACAGCACCTTGCACCCTGATTAGCACTGACCCAATTTCTGATACCATGGACAAGCTTGAGATGAGGAAAATACATATTTTAATATTTCTAAGTTTACAAAAGAAGTAAAACAAAATTCCAACCATTCCAACCATCCAAGCCTACTTTCTCCCTATATTCAATAACTGGTATTAAGACTCCATCCATCTCACAAAGAAAGACTGAGCACAAAGCAAAGGAGATGTTTGACCTCCTCAGAGAACTGGAACCCCAGGGG
>VZTX01015846.1:0-13805 GCA_013400915.1 Pardalotus punctatus
TCCACAAATAAACAAACCAATTTTCCTTTAAGAGCAGAGCTAATTCTTTTCAATCCACTTTTTTATTACACTATTTTCCCTCTATCTATTTAGCTAGCATAAGGATAAATTTCCAGAGCTACCCAGTTGGAAAATAAATAGGTTCACTGTTTGTCTAGCATTCCAATCTTCACAAATGTAAATCAGTCCAACTGCTACTCATTTAAACCTCCAACTTCACAAAACATTAAAGGACTGCTTTCCATACACAATTTAATCGGTGACAATTCCCCAAGATTTCTACTTGAACATCATTAGAAATGGACTGTCTGATAAAGCCAGGCCGCTATCAGGGGTCAGCTGGGTCAGCCTGTGTCGTTTATGGAGTTTTGCTGGGTCAACTACAGCAGGCACCGCTATTTGAAGGTTAAATTGTTACAATTAAATACATATCCAGCTATTCCCATGGCTACTCTGCTGCTAAATCCGCCGTAAACAACACAAGCATTTATACCTGACCCTAATTGTGTCCGAGATGTCGCCATTTGGAAATTACCCAGAAAAGGACATTATAATCCATTACACATGAAACAATACTTTCTGTACTGAGATCCATAATTAGCTGGTAGAAACTGGTTTCATTTATTCACATCAGTGTTGAGGTTACTTTCTTTCATTTTAATTGGAATAAGGCAACCAGTGCCTCCCAATATATTTTATAGCTGGAGAGTTCACTACAAACAAAGGCACGGAACCCTGCCAAGGCGCTCACTAGGGAAACTCTTTTCCTGCATCGGCCCCGTTCACTTCTCCCCAAGCATCTTCAAGAAGTTTGGCTTTGTCAAGGGGAAGGGTTGAGAGGGGTGTGTCAGGGAAAGCCCTTCTTGAATTCAGGCCTATTTCTTATCTGGGAAGTCCTGCTTTACTCGAGGTTTGAATCAGCCAGCCAGGAGCATTAACATGACGTGATTGTCCTGCTCAACAGAGAAAATCAAATGAAATCTCTCAGTAGCATTTTGCAGCAATCAGATCATTCAGACGCATGTAATAGTATAACAAGGTAGGTGTGCTGGTACCACAAGAGAGAGAGTAGTGAGCTGAGTAACGAAATTTATAACCAGCTCCTACTGGAAAAAAGAAAAAGTTTCTTTCTGTGCCTGCATGTTGCCAGTTTGCACCAGTGTGTGTAAAGTTGTGTGTGTGCCAGAAACAGCTCCCAGAGCCACCATTCCATCACATCTAGTGAAATATCCAGGTGGAACATAACGAGAAATTCTGACGGCACACAAGACAAATCTAACACATCTCAGACCAGCTTTGGCATGCGATCATTGCGCCTTCCCTCTGCTGTGCACGAGAGCAGGACATTCCCTTTTCAGTCAGCTCAGCAGCCTGGATGGTTGTGGTGGTTTTTCTGTGTGCAGGTGACCTGGTCCAGGACTCCCAGAGCCCACGGTGGCCTTGGAGTGAGCTCTTTGGCTGGGGAAGCAAAAGGTCCTGGATGCTCTGGGTTTAGGTGAAAGCACAGGATTAATTGTGGCACCAGGGCAGTTCCTCTGCTGGGCTTTCCCACGCACGCACGTGGCCTAATGCTCTGCAGCCCTTACCTGGGAGATCATATCACAGCATTTATCCTCAAACCATCTTTTTCTTTTCTCTTTATTATTTTAATTTCAGATTTTGTGTGGGAGACAAATTTTTCCTGAAGAACAACATGATTCTGTGCCAGACAGACTATGAGGAGGGTTTAATGAAAGAAGGTTATGCACCCCAGGTTCGCTGATCGGCTGCCACATCATTAAGAATAAAAAGCACTATGTTCTTTTATCTTTTTTGCTCAACATGTATATAAGAAATGACACAGGAACCTACTGAATAGCATAGATATAGGGAGACAGAATGGTTGCGTGAAATAAAAGGCGGACTGCATCTGTATGTAGTGAAAATTGCTCCAGTTCAGAGTTGAATGTTAATTAAAAAGGTACTGTATATACAGCTGGATTCTTTTTGCTTGCTCTTGGGATTTTTGGTTTGTTTGGGGTTTTTTGTTTCTTTTTGTGTCATTTGGCATGAGATGTTTATTTTGGACTATTGTACATAATGTATTGTAATATTTGAAGCACAAATGTAATACAGTTTTATTGTGTTACCATTTGTGTTCCTGTTTGCTTCTTTGTATTGTTGCATTTAGTACAATCAGTGTCTAAACTTACTGTATATTTATGCTTTCTGTATCTACCAGCTATTTTAAATGAGCTGTATCTTTCTAGTAAAAAGCATTAAAGAGCAAATCCCAACCATTATGCTACACTTAGAGCTTAAGAATATTGTTTACATTAAAACTATTTAGAAAACTAATAACTAGCAGCACCTGCTGCTAAGGATGCTACGGTTAAGGGTCTATCAGCACTTCTCTTATAAGCCTCTATTTTTCAGGGGTTAAGCATCTGCTGTTTAATTGCATGGATTTTCCTCAAAGAGCACTTTTATTTTACTAGAAAATTTTGAAAAGCAAATCTGACTGGTTTGAGATATATTGTAAAAGGTGCAAAAGTTAATGATTTTGGGTGCTGCTTTTGTGCCCCTTAGGCATTCCAAATGCCTGGATTTGATTTTTAATTTAGCTGGAAATTAAGCCCTAATGCAAACCAGTGCCTCTGGGTATCTTATTATATATATATACATATATATAAAAATATATGTTATTTTTCTGAAATTGTTAATTTGGGGGGTAGGAAAGGGAGAAGACTTCTGTTTATATACATTTTAAAAATTCTTAATATTTGAGAGGTCTCTCTCCCTCATCTCCCTCTCTCTCCTTTTCCTTTTTTTTTTTTTTTTTTTTTAATAATTTTTATCAGGGCTTAACCCTTATGTTTTCTGGGGCTGTGCCCTCAACAAACCCTGGAAAAAAGTGAAAGTAGAAGGCAGTGTAAGCAGCCCCCTCTGAGGGTCTGTTTACATTAAAGAAATGACCCTGAGAGGGTCTGTTGCTAATTCCCCCCTCGTGCGTGCTGACGGTCATTTAAACGCTGCTGTGGATGGGACAAAACTTTCGCCAGGAAGCGAGAGCTGCCGCCCTCGGCTGCGCAGGCACTCTGCTGTCCGTGCCAGCCTCCTCCCGGCGTGTCCCATCGATGCTGGCAGCCAGAGTCCTTTGGCCAGAGGAGGAATGGCGGCTGACCGCTCCTGTTGGCCATCAGTCCATTTCTGGGGGACGCGCGCCTCTGCTTTTAAAGCCATGAAGCTCTTGCGTCAGCAGGATGTCCCTAAGTGCTCGTGCCCCTGACAGAGCTTACAGGTGTTTGGCAAAGGAAAGCAGGATGAATGTTTAAAAAGTTGTTAAATGCGTATTTAATTCTTGTCTGTTTGCCACTGTAATCTAGCTCGCTGGGAAAACAACCTGTATTAAAAAAAAAACAAACAAAAAAAAAACCAACCAAACAAAAACCAAACAACAAATCAGTATTAAGAACAAAAAAAAAAACAAACCGAGAAACCCACCATACCCTATGTTCTCTTTAGGCTAAGCTCTTGTTTTTATTTTGAGTAGGAGTCCATGTCTCTGCTCAAGCTGACTGCTGTCCTTCCTGCTCCTCCTGTCCTGTTGCAGTTTCAACAGGTTTTTTCTGGGGATGGTGAAAGAAACTTTGTAATGCAGTGGGGAAATTCCTTCAGTGTACGGTAAGAGTACCCTGTACAGTGGCTTGACTCAGAAATAGATATTTGTGCTAATGACTGATGTTACAGTGTCAGGTTTTTTCTGGCTGTGAACCCTTTTGAAAATAAGCATGGCTCACAAAACTTGACTGGCTCATGCCGGGCCAGTAAGAAATGCAACAGCTCCTCAGCCTGCTCCTGTTAATTAGGAGAAATAGCTCCACATAGTTTTTCAAATTAAATTTAGCCCTCTTTTGTGGACTATCTTCCTTCCTAACCTTGAGCACCAGTGTCTCTTGCACTCCCTTCCACAGTCCCTTAATGTCTTTGGGATAACGAAGCAGTTGGTGCCAGAGGTGCCATTAGCTCTACAGATCTACTCCAGCGCAGTAAACAAGCTGTCCTTTCCATGAAGGTCAGGATGGACAGAAAGGGAACAATCACATCATTTTATTTTGAGCCCAATTTCAATTTTCTCCTCCAGCCTCTCTTGGGTCTTCCCATTAGAAGTCAGAAAGATCTCTCTTCTGCTTTCCAGTGGTAAACTGCAGAACAGATAGAAATCCCTGGTTCGGAAACAAGGCTGGGGATAGGAAAGAAGGGACTTTGTCTCCCTGTAAGCTCGGGCAGTCAGTCAGCTCCTCTGTGCCTCAGGTGTCCCTGTCTGTCATTGGGGGTATCTAATGGATACGCTGTTTTTAAAGCACTTTGGCTCTTCAGAAAACCAAGAGCCGTGCAGGTGTTACAGGAGAAGTGGAACATCCGTTCCCAGCAGGGAACCACGGACGTGGGGCAGGAGAGCCCCAGGACAGCTCAGCCCCGGGGGAGCCGGGTTGGGATGGTGGCAGCTGCACACCAACAGGCGCTGAGCGCTAGAGGAATCTCTCCTTGCCACAAAGTGCCGCTGCTCAGCTCTTTATGGAGCAAATTAAGAGTGCAATGGGAAAAAAGTGGCTTATTCCTGCATGCCATGTTGCTCGTAGGTGCGTTTTGTGACATAGGCTCAAAGTGTGGAAGAGGAAGGCAGCTCTGCTACAGAGAAAAGGAACAGTCTCACCATTCTGTCAACCTCCACCGATGCAAGGATAAAGAAATACGGATATATTTGCAGAGCACACTGGTATGACACTGCCTTGAGCGCTTTATGCTCATCTATCTTACTCACATCCATATCTAAAATTTGTATTTAGAGGATACAAAATAATTTAGGTTTGGTGTAGGTCAAAGATCAATTACATATTTTCCTGTATTTCAAACTTCCACCTTGCCTGGCTGTTGAAATAATGACTGAAATATTTAACAAAAACATTTACAACTCCAATAAAGTATAACATCATAAGTCAATATTGGAGAGAGATTATCTGCCAGGCCACTTTAGTGATCATTTTGGCAGAGGCCTAGGCCATTCCTTCGGGTTGCTTTTGGTCACCTACCTTGGTTCTCCTCCATCGCTGTGTCCCCACGCTCTGTCTGCAATCAGCAAAGCATTCTGACAGCGGCCATTGCTCAGTGTCTGCTCTTCTGCCAGGCAGGAATGTTTCCAGTTGCGTCTCCCATCTTTAGGGCATTTTATCTCTATCTGTACAAACTGTTAGGTTTAGCCAGACAAAAATTAATAATAATAATAATAGTAATTTTTAAAAGGTCTGCTGTTCTTGGATGGCTGTTTCTTGAGCCAAATTATCAAACCTTGATTTTCAACCGCAAAAAGCTCCTCTGACAACTGTAGCCTGCTGTGTCTGTTATCTGCCACAAGTGGTGATGAATCAAGACAGCCTGGATTTGGCAGAAGCAGTGACCAGGGCTAAGAGTTGATCTGTTTCATAATTGTGTTTTTATATTTTCTGGGTTGTTTGGTGGTTTTTTTAAGCACACCTTCATGTTTTCCTATCCTCCCAAAATGTTCAAATTTTTGCTTATGTAATGTAAATAAAGGAAAATCATCCAGCAATCCCTCAAATGTTCCTAATTGCCTACACATAAAATGGCTTGGGGAAGAGAAATTGAAAAGTGGTCAATGAGAAGGGAGACTGGGAGAAAGAAACAAACAGGGACTGTGGCAAGGTTTCAACTGTATAGACTTTAAAGTACTTTAAAGGCTTTTTTCAACGTAATATGCAGCAGCTTCTTATAATTTTCTCAGCAGTAGGTAGTTTACAGTCATCTGTACCTAGAACAAATCTTGTCAAAATGAAGGTCTGTAGTGATTGCTGGGTATAATTTTATACATTTAGCTGATTTTTCTGAAAGCTTCCACTGTGCTGCTGTTGTCAGACTAAATTATCAATTTAGCCATTTGTTGTTTAATGAATAAAAAACTCCTATGGCATTGGAGATGTTGTGGTTTCAATAAAGCAAAAGCTTTAACAAGTCAAACTGCACAAAGCAAAGTGTGTACTGAATATAAGAGCAGTGTTTCTATTCCTTTAAATACCACTTTAGATAAAAAAAGCCAATTACAAATTCACTTAACACATTCCTCCTACTTCAGGCCATGGATGCAGACCAAACCTGTTTACTGTTCAGTACCTGGCAAAAGGAAACCAAAATACAATATGTGCAAGGTAACAGGCCATTAGCACAAACATGTTCCCTGTAAAAATCCTTTGTGTAGGCACCTTTCTAAAAGCTGCCAGTTGTGGGTGATAGAAGTATTATAAAGGAAGTGATTTTAATACTATTTAAGGCATTAAAAGCTGAAGAGTATCTGTTTAAAGCATTAAAGTAAGAGCTGCATGTATCTAATACCTTTTAAAATGCCCTTCTGCTGATTTATATTCATCCTGAACCTGCTAATAATGAGTATACATAAGCAAATACCATCTTCCACCTATTCAGCATGTCATTGATATGAAAGCCCCAGAAAATATCTCACGTAATCAGTGTGTTCAGAGAGTTATCTAGCACAAATTACTCATTAACTCAATAGCACATAATAAAAAAGAACATCAATTAATTAATGAGTCACCCTCAGATCACTTTGATTACAACACAGCTCTGTTGAAACAGCAGTTATAAATGGAGCTGCCTCTCTTTATTCATTGTTTGCAATTGGCCCATTATTTTGCAGAGACCGGTGTCATATTTAACACATGCCTGCAGGTAATTGTGTGATTAGTTTCATAAATGAAGATGCACAGGGAGAGCTCAGTGTGCCTTGCTCCACAGCCGAGCCGGTCACTGCCAGGGCGCGGAGCTCCGGGCAGCTGCGGGGCAGCCTGTGCCCACTGCATGGCCTGGGGACGGGACAGTGCCCAGAGCCTGTCCTGCTGCCCTCCAGTGCGACCAAAACGCCTCGGAGCCCTGGCAAAACAACCAAGCTTTGGGGCTCCCTCCGCCAGGGATGTCAGTCTCCATCTCCGGAGGAAATGGCCTCACGTCGTGCCAGGGCAGGTTTAGATCAGAAAGGTTTTTCACTAAAAAAAGGGGCTGTCAAGCACTGGAACAAGTTGTTCCACCATCCCTGCAGGTATTTGTGGTGTTCAGGACATGGTTCAGTGGTAGGCTGGGCAGTGCTGAGTTAATGGCTGGGCTCGATGATCCCAGAAGTCTTTTCCAACCCTAATGATTATCGTGAAGAGGCCCCAGTGCCCGCATTTCCCAGTGAAGGACACAGAAACAGAGATTAGGTGGGCTCAAGGTCAATCTACACATCTGCCTTCTTCAAACCCCACTATTAGCATGGCTTGTGGCCATCCCATCCCATCCCATCCCATCAATCCCATCCCATCAATCCCATCCCATCCCATCCCACTGATCCCATCCCATCCCACTCATCCCATCCCATCCCATCCCATCCCATCCCATCCCATCCCACTTATCCCATCCCATGCCATCCCATCAATCCCATCCCATCCCTGGCCTGGCAAAGAGGCTCCAGGGAAGTGTTTGGAGCACAAAACCGAGCTCCTCTGTGATGCTCAGGGATGGACGGAGGAGCAGGGGAGGCTGAACTCCCAAAGTTTGCTGTGCTGAGCTGTGCTTGGTGAACACGAGCTGGGGAGGTGAGCGAGGAGGCCTGGTTGTTTGGCTATTTTTAAATTTTTTTTAAAGGAAAGATGAATGAAAGAACACAAAGTCACCACCTAAAGTTCCTAAACTATCTTGGTTAAATGCCATTCCAATAAGCGTGTAGTGTAATTATAACAGTTCCCTTAGGTAGGTAAGAAACATCTGTTAGTAACACATAGCAGGTGTTAGCAATTACACATACTGATTTTTTTTTAAGTGTTTTTAATTAAAAAGAATTCTGTTTTCTGAAAAGGAAAGCACGGTAAGTCCAAACAAGCTTTTGTTTGTGTGGCTCTAGATCATGTAATATGCAAAACGATAAAGGTAAAATCAACTGAAATTAGCAAAGGTTTGCATGTTTGACTCCAGTTTATGGCAATCAAAACCAAATTGGGATTCACTGCACTATTGTAAAGCACATAACATTAGTATTCTAAGCAAGGTCCCATCTAATGTATGAAATCCATACAGTTCATGTAAATGCTGAACACATCTGAGTGGAGCATTTGAACCTGGGAAGATTGCTACAGTTAAGCAAAATATGATAGGTATTCTAAGAGAAGTGAAAATTGCAAGGAAATTCTGTATAATAGTTTCTTCACAATCCCTTAGTCCCACTGCAGGGAAACAATGTCTAGATTATGTTAGAACAAAATCAAACTACATTGTCAAATTACTTTGAGAAACTAGCCAAGAGCAATTTCCATTTAGCAAAGTGATAGGCTGTGCCACTGAGAAATAACAAGCAAGAGCCACACTGGAAGGCCAACTAATTGGAAGTGGTTTTAATCCAAATTAGAAGATAACGAGATGACAAATTTGTTTCCCTGTCCCAACACTATCTTTCCATAGATGCCAAGATGAGGATATCAGGATGCAAGTCTTGCCATAAACTTTAACTTTCATTTTATATGGAATACATAAGCAAAGGAGTTGGCAGGGAAAAGAGAAAGCAGCAGCACATGAATACAACGTATGGATTTGTCTGTGCACCCAGCTGGGATCCACGTTGTGCTGTTTGGAATTCACAAAACCATGGTTCCTTTGAAAAAGCCTCTGAACTCCAATGTGGAAAAATGATCTTTCTACCTGCAGTCTACAGCAAAACAAAATGGCATTAATTTCTTCATGGTCTTCCCAAGAGCAGAGGTTTTATGAGGAGATATATATATAATAAAATAATGCATATGTAAAGCCCTATCAGTAGAATGTTAGGCCAAAGACAAAGGTCATTCATATGTATTTTCTTCATCTGGATGCACAGATCTGGAAATTAAGACCAGATTTTTAACATTTTTCTGCTTCCAGGACACTTAGCTTTTGTCCTATGTTATCCATAAGTATTTCTAAGCATCTTTATTTCCTATTCAAAATATATAACATTTGTTTAAGCCCTTTTTTAATATCAGGGATGTTAAAACTGTCAGTGGCATCCAACCAATATGCTGCTAGAATTGGAACCGCTTTCAGGATGAACAGAATAAGGAAAAACCGATGTAGATCTCTTAACTCCAAGAGTTACGTGTGAGAATTTTAGGTACACAATCTGCAGCATTAGTAGCTATTCACTAATATAAGGTGAATATTCACTAATATAAGGTGCAATATAAGGTCCAGGTATCCAAATCAGACCCCACACTGCTAACCAAACACAGGAGCTGCGAACAACAAAAAGGTACCAATCACTACGAAAGAATTTGGGTTTTTTTGTTGAAGTTGAAGCAGAGCATTTCAGTACTCCCTGTACGCAATGCCTTTCTGGAGTACAGTAGCCTTGTGACAATGAGTGCATATTAATTAAAAAAGAAAGAGAAAGCAAGATAAAGGCCTAACAAATGCCTCGAATTTCGAATGACAGAATCACATTTGTTCTTACAGTCTCTCAATCATCATATAAGTGATAAAATATCACACTAAGCCTGTAGCAGAAAGGAAAATTTCTGCTTTGGCCTCTCATCCCAGCGTATTTTGGCAGCAGTGCAACAGGCTTTTTCATTCTCTTCCACTCAAAGTCCTCTTAAAATATGGGATTCACTTTTGCTGTGTCTTGTATGGCCTGAAAAATCTGAAAGATCCTGATCTAGGAGTCTGACAGTCACCTGGAAGCAGCTCTGTGTGACTGAAGTCACAACACACAGGATCGTTTTGCCAGCATTTACTGAGAAAGTGAAGCAACACAGAAGGATCATAAAATTTCAGGGTTGCAGTCACCCTTGCCTCATCATGTTGTATTGTAGTAGGAAGTTTATAGAGAGTCTGGATTTTTAAGGACAGGCTGGGTATCAATTTGGTCCAAAGTTTTTATTGTGCTAATGAACTGTAACAGCTCTAATCTATTTTTAGATGGTGGCATTTCAAGTCTCTCAGCTCCTCAGTTCAAAATCCATAATGTGGGGATAATATACCACTTTTCTACCTCACAGTATATGTGAGGGTACCAGTTGTGGCATCTTTCAATAGCACCAGCTGAGCATATGAAATACCTAAGCAGGAGAACAGCAAAATACACAAATTGCAGTTTAGGAGTTGTCTAAAATCTCTAATTGCTGGGGAAATGCTGGGAAAAAGATTGCTCTGCCTTTACTTTTTCTTATCACAGTTCCAAACCACCTTTTAATAGTCTCTGTCAGACACAGAAGCTTGGCTAGACAAGAACTTTGGTCTGATTGGAATATTCTTCCCTGAGTTTCTACGAGGACTACTACAGTGAAAAAAATGAGAGGTAAGGAAAACCATTACAATCTCTACAATTTCTTGGCACATTTTCAATTATTCTGCAACAAAGCAAATGCCAATTATGCCTGCCTGCTTCTCAAGCCATTATTAATCGGTTGATGACACAAACCAGAAGTGGCCGAGATGGGATCTGAAAGAACTGAACGAGAGTGAACGAGATCTTCGAGGCTGAATTCCCAAGGAAGAAAACCTGGCAGGTGCAATTTAAAAAGATGGTGCCTTTAGCCCTGCTCTGGCTGCGCTTCCTTATGGTCCCGAGCAAAAGCAAAGCAAAGCAAATGCAGCCCTTGGCACATCCTCAGGGTGCCCTTTGTGTCCAACCCACTGCGGACAAAGCCCAGTGGGAGCAAACTGCTTCTGGCTCTGCTGGAGAGCAGGAATAACCAGCACTGCAAATCTCTTTCATGTGCTCTTTCACCGGGCTCTGCCTCGCCCGAAGAGATGATTTAGTTCTGGTAGAACAGGATTGCCCACAGCATCACCCAGAAAAGCAACTTCTATCTGCCTGAAAAAAATGAAGCTTGCTTAAATTCCATTTTTCCTGCTATAGCCACTCCTCATCCTCACCCAAACCCCAACCTGGAAAATCAGGACTCTGACATTTGCTCTCTTTATGCTATTGTTCACAATTAATTAACTAATTCAGATAGATCAAAAATCTCTCCGTTACAGAGACTTGATTTGGACGCATCTCTGATCATACACAAGGCCCATAAAAATCAGATTAATTCTCACTTAAATCAAAAGACGTGCTGCTGGTGGCAGCAGCAGAGAGAGGATTTTACCTCTGGGAAGAATAACCGGTAGCAGGAGGCAGCCCTCTGCCATTCTACATCAACTGCTCGCCGCAGCCCTGGCTCATCTTCCCAGCCGGTCAAAGCACAGGGTCTCGGGAGGTCTCGGGGTGACCTGGGAGTCAGCTCGAGCCAGGGCACACTCAACACCTCAGCCAGAATTTGAATGTAAAATTTCAGAGCTGGAAACAAACCCAGAGGATTGTAATTGTTCCAGTTGTGACTTCTGGATATTCATCTGGACCCTTTCTCTTGAAAATGCAGATTTCACCTCTGCTTTTTCCCTGCCTTTCATCAGCCTTCCTGGTGTCTTTTCCCAGCAAGCCCAAAACTCTGCCAGCAGACTGCTAAAATGCTTAGGCAATGCCAGTGGCTGTTTAAAATGCAAAGGGACAGAAATGATTAGTGCTATCAAACTTTTTATTTTAATGGAAGTTAGACAAGCCCCAGGCATATTTGCACCTGCGATTGCTCGCTCCTTGCACTGCTGTGCCCCACAGATCTGCTTGTTTCATTTGACCCTAAGGCAGCAGCCTGCAGAACATGCCCATATCGTTTTCTGCAGGCTGCTGACACATTTTCAAATCACAGATTTAATGGCCATAATTTTCACATTTAAAACTCAGACTGTGCAGTCCAGCCCTGTATCTATTTCCAGGTGGAAAACAAAGTATTGTATTGTCCAAATCATCTGACCTGCAGAAAAATAAAGGAGTGTATGGGGTTCCTTGGGGTTTTTTCCCCAGGCTTTAATATTTCTAGTATTTACTAGTAACAATGGATTTACACAGGCAGATGCATTATTCAATCACTACTAAAAAAAGTTTCTGGCAAAAAGAGTTAAAGAGGGCAGATCAGGGAGGAAAGGCGAGGGAGGAATCATCATCACCAAGGAGAAGAATTGGATTCCCCCAAATCACAAGGCAACACCCATGAGGAGCTAACGCATGGGAAACCCTGACGCAGACCGTGGAAAAGGTCCTGCTTCTGCCAGGGTCAGGCTGTACAGAATTGTCCGCAAATATCCAGGATTATCCCGCAGTTTATTGTTAAAGGAATAAATTCCCTATCAGTGGGATTACATACAGTAATTATTTGCAGAGCAGATCTGCAGTCCAGTATTGAAATCAGTTTTACTGTGTCAAAGTACAAGTCGTGCCGAAGTTCCTGACTGGCTGCTTTCTGCCTGTCTCAAAGGAGTCTGCTGTACAGACGTTTCAACCTTGAAATCCCCTTTCCACTCCTTTTTTCCCAGCTTTGCTTCACCACCATGTATGAAACCTCACCTCTTGGTCAGAATTGCTCCAGCTGAAAAGGACGAGGGATGATTCTGCCCCTCTGGAGCCAGTTAAGAAATGTTTTGACTGGAGCATCTTGTAGTGTTGCCTTTTTTTTTTTTTTTTTTTTTTTTACAGTGCCTCTGCATTATTGATTTTGGGGGTTATGTGTTACAATACAGAAAGGAAGAAAGGATATTTTTTTTTAAATGCCAAAAAGATTATAATGCTTTTTAGTTTGTTTTTCCTTTGCCAGAGGGACTGAGTGCCTGTTCACTTCTTCAGTTCCTCATGTTGCAAGCGGCTGTGCTGCTGTCCAAGGCTCAGAAGCAGCTCCTGTTTGCATTTCCTTAATTAGCCTTTAACTTTTTGTGAAGGCAGAGGGAAAAGGTTTCAATGAGTTTTAAAGATTGCCATTTCTGCAGCAACAGCCACAGACGGGGATTACATAGGTGACAGAAGACCTTCAGAACAGATGTGTCCTCTGGAAAAATAAGTGATGTTTATAGTGCCAGAAATCATTTGCCGCAGATTTGGGAAAGGGTGCCTTTCTGCTGCCCTTTATCCCTATCTTCAAAGGGGATTGTGTGTGAATACAATTGATTAATAGATAGGCATTTGATGGAACTGGCGCGTCGCTCCTTTTCAGAGAACGCAGCCTCAGAGCCTAAGGACAGGAACATCCTAATTTGCTGTACAATCAAATAACCGGCTCTTATTGTGGATTTCGGGAATATGTTCATTTAGGCCATTGAGCAGCAGGGTACATAAGCTCATAATCGACTTTAACATGTGAAAAGCAACATTAGCAAGAGTTTCACAGGTTTGATAACATCAAAGTAATGTACGAATTGATATAACTGGCAAAAATTGGAATAAAGGAATTCACCATACCGGATCAGGTTTCCTCTGTACCCAGTATCCTCATCTTTCCAGCTGCTCTTGGATCATTTACGGCAGTCTTTGTCACAGGGCCGGTCACAAATCCGAAGAAGGTCAAGAAGGATTAGAAAAGCCTTTTAAAAAAATTAATAATAAAACTGAATTCTGAAAAGCAAAGGATAAAACTTAAGAAAGTTTATTGCTGGCAGTAGGTCAGTCCTCCCGGGCGGTGGAATGAAAAGTAGCTGCAATTATCAGCTCTGCATGTTTGCAGTCATTAGGGATTGTTAACTACCTTTAATCACGGCTCTGGCTCGGGTCCCCCAGGGCAAGGAGCAGCATCTCCACCTGCAGCCGGTAATTACAGCGCTGTGCCTGCCCTGCGAGGGACGGCGACGGGAGGGGGACAGGAGAGGGACAGGAGAGGGACAGGAGAGGGACAGGAGAGGGACAGGGACAGGGACAG
>VZTX01015846.1:17582-62358 GCA_013400915.1 Pardalotus punctatus
GAGGAAGGGAGTAAGGAAGGAAGGAAGGAAGGAAGGAAGGAAGGAAGGAAGGAAGAAGGAAGGAAGGAGATTTGGGTATGTGTTTAGAAAGCACATTTTTGATTATCCCCAGCAGATCTCAATGATTTACCTTCTTTTTGCCAAGAGAGAATGTAGATCTATACATTTAAATGTACAGAATCCTGTAATAGAACCACAGAATGGTTTGGGTTGGAAGGGACATGGAAGATGATCTCATTCCCACCCCCTGCCATGGGCAGGGACCCTGGCACTGTGCAGGGGGCTCAGAGCCCCCTCCAGCCCGGCCCTGGGCACTCCAGGGACACCCAGAGCTTCTCTGGGCACCTGTGCCAGTGCCCCACACGAAAGAATTCCTTCCTGGCACCTAAAAGAATTCCTTCCTGGCTCCTAAAAGAATTCCTTCCTGGCACCTAAAAGAATTCCTCCCTGGCACCTAAAAGAATTCCTCCCTGGCTCCTAATAGAATTCCTTCCTGGCACCTAAAAGAATTCCTTCCTGGCACCTAAAAGAATTCCTTCCTGGCACCTAAAAGAATTCCTTCCTGGCACCTAAAAGAATTCCTCCCTGGCTCCTAATAGAATTCCTTCCTGGCACCTAAAAGAATTCCTTCCTGGCACCTAAAAGAATTCCTCCCTGGCTCCTAATAGAATTCCTCCCTGGCACCTAAAAGAATTCCTTCCTGGCTCCTAATCAAAGCCAACTCCCGTCCAGTCTGGAGCCACCCCCTTGTCCTGTCACTCCACGCCCTCCTCAAGTCCCTCTCCATCTCTCTTGGGCTCCCTTCAGCTCTTGGAAGGCCACACTTGGGAGGTCCTGAAGCCTTCTGTTCTCCAGGCTGAACAATCCCAGTTCTCAGCCTTTCCTCTAATTGCCTTGGTGGCCTCCTCTGGCCTTGCTTCAACAGGTCCACGTCCTTCCTGTGCGAGAGACCCCAGAGCTCGGTGCTTTTCTACATTTAAATGCAGTTGTACATACAGCCTTCCACAGAAAAGCAAAATCTGTGCAGATATCAGAGACTGAACCTTTTTTGTACATTAAGAAAAATATTTTAGAAGCCTAAGGAGACAAGATCATTTGGCAATGCCTGCCATAACATAATTATTTAATGGATATTTTATGGCAGTACATGGAGGCCCTCAATGATAGCTGAGCTTCTCTGTGGTAGGTATTATACATGCTAAGGGATGATCACTGCCCTGAGGAAGTTTATAAACTAAATAAATAGGACAAAGATCAAGCCAAGAGGAGCATTATTATCTTTAGTTTACATATGGAGAACCAAACCACAAAGAGATAAAAATCTCCAAGTCCCACAGCGAGCCTGTGGCAAAGCAAAGTTCTCCTAAACCCTAATCCATGGCTGGCTCCTTCCTCCCAGCCACGTTCCTTTCAAAACCAGAAGCTGCCTGAGTTCTACATGCAAAGAAAAGCTTGGGCAGTGAGTGAAAGAAAGAGCAATTTATAACTGACACACGTCATTTTCAACCGCAGATCTCAAAGAGCATTAGAGACAGGAAATTCTCTCTTTTTCACGGGGTGGATTGCACAGGCAGAGGAAATCATCTGTAGCCTCCCAGCCACTTTGAAAGCATAACACAGTTCAGTCCGCTGTCCTCTGAATGTAGCTGGGTAAGTCATGCTTTGGCTCATCTTGAGCCTCACAGCGATAAAGCAGCTTGGCCATGGTGACTCCTGGAGTGCTTTCAGCTGCCCCAAATGCAGCCCAGGACTGAGGAGCAGGGAAGGTCCCATTTTACATCTCCCACACGCCGGGGGTTTGCGTTTCCCCAGCCCAGTACCTGTCACCACCCCTCAGAAGGGCTGCTCCAATCCACCCTGGCTTTGAGTGACTTGTGATCAGCCAGAGCAGGGGGTGCTCTGCCCTCTGCCCCTGCCCCTGCCCCTGCCCCTGCCCCTGCCCCTGCCCCTGCCCTGACCAAGGGAACAGCGGGGTCGCGGTGCGGAGCGCGCTCCATCGTTCCTGCGCGGTGCGTTCTGCTCGGGGCCATCAATCTCACCCCGAGCCTCCTTCCCAGCAGCTGAGCCAGCACAAACACAGCCACACCAGCCACACACAACGTCCCTCACCGTGGCCAACTTTAGTTCAGAGACACGGCAAACGTGCGGGTTCTCTGTCTGTAACGCCAGGACCTGATCTCATCTGCCCTCGATAGTCTCTGTCTTTTAAGCTCACGGTGTTCTTGATGTTGCTGGAAGCAGAAATGGTAACAGCCAATTTATTTATTATAGGGTACAAATTTGAAAAAACCCTACAACTTTATGCTCAGAACATGGGGTATAATTGCACGTGGGTCATCATTTTTTAAAGTCACTGCTGTATGTTTATATCATGATCGGTTCTAAAACTGGAGTTGTCACCTGTTAGCTTATTTTCCTTTTCATTTGTCTTCCTAGTAAACAGCTTTCATGTTCTGTATAAGCCAAGACCAGGAAAAAAAAGGAGAATGAGAAAAAAAAAAATCAGGAAATAATAGCAGCATCACTCCATATTCTTTCCTCAAAATTAGCTCTAAGTCACACATTAGCCATTAACTCCTTTGACCTGTTCCTCTTTGAAAGATAGGTTCCACTTTAGGTTTCAACCTAAGACTTCAGTAGCTTCAGCACTGACATAATCTTAATTGTTTTCTGTATTTCTAAAAAGATATAAATGGGAGTTTGAAAGTAGATTATAGAAAAAATACATTTTCAAGGTAAGTCAAATAATCATAAAATCAGCTCTTGAAAACCACCAGAAATAAAATAGCACTTGGTAGCTGCAGTAGTAATGATCTGAAACATTTAAATTAACTATATGCACTCAAGAAATCACTGTATCATGTGCTTAAAGTGTTGGGTTCAAATGCTAATTGGAGTATAAGATGAGAAATCCAAACACAAGTCAATTTTGGTAAGAACGTGAATGCATTTATCAAAAAGATTTCAAAATGTTGATGTGAAGCCTCCTGGGATTGTTATGGATACACAGAAGATATGAACATAAAAACATAATTCATCTGTTCAAATTCTGATTCCATTCTGTTTATTTCAAGATGCAACAAATTTCTGCTCCTTCCCACTCTTTTTTCTTTTTTTTTTTTCTTTTTTTTTAAATGAAAAAGCTGCATCTACATTTTAAGTGACCCCCACAGATTTTCTGAGTGGCGCCTCAGTGAATTATGGTGATGAAACAGGCAGGTAAACACAGGAGGAACTGAGGATCAGTTCCGTGGTGGAAAGGTTTGGGAAGGCAATGCCTGTGGGCTGCAGCCGCAGGACGCAGCTCCCGCCGGAGCCCAGGCTGTGCTGGAAGCACCTGGCACCACACAAAACGTTTGAGGGCAAAGATTTCCACGGTCTCCCTTCTCAACAGAGCTGCCTAAACAGATCTACCCTCCTCTTAAGTAGTGCATTGCTACTCCTGAATTACTCTTCTTCCAGAGTGGGTCAAAGTCTCCAAATATCTGCACTTTCCCAATTATTTAACCGTGGGCACTAACGTGCTGCAGCGTGAGGACCAGCCCTGGCTGAAGAGAGCAGCATTCCGAAAGCTCTGTGCTGGCCGTGCAAAGGCACAGAACTTTTACCTTAGCTGGAATGAAAAGCTTACCTCAAGCTTTCTCAGCAGAAAATTCAATTGAAAGAATAAATTTTTTCTTGTAGTAAAAAGAAATGTGATTCATATTTTCAAGAAAATCTGTTTTTCAATGAGAAGATGGTTTGAACTCTTTCAGCCGGTCCTACAGGTGTGAGCACAGCTGGATAGCTCTGTTTTCTTTCTATCAATAAAGAGAAGGGGCTGAGCCCAGAGCTTACAGCCACGACAGTACCTGGTGTGTCTCCTGGAAATGTCCCCGGTTCATCTGAAGGAGATCAGACACAGACACTGAACAATCCCTGATTTGTTGCATCTTACAATGGAGTGTAAGACACATCTTCAGGATATGGATGGATGGATGCCTTCGTGTGAATACTCACACTCATCCAGTGACTACACTACATCACCTCCACCAAGCGAGGAAGAGCTTCCGTGCAAAAACTCGCACGATGAAGCCCAGAAAAAGACGTATCCTTGCAACATCTGTCTATTAGAGAAATTCTGACTCCTGTTACAGAAATTCTGACTGCATGAATTTTCACAGAGCCCAAATACAGAGCACTTGATCTTGTAGCTTTAAAGTTCTTTCATGCAGGGTTGAGTTTTTGGGGTTTTTTTGTCAGTGATTATGTATACATAGCTTTCACAGGGAATACAGGATATAAGGGACAGTAAGTATGCTTCAGCATATGGTGAAACCATATGCTTGGCTGCTTTTCTGCCTATACCACTTTTATTTATTTATTTTAAAATATGTGATTCACATTATTAGTTGAGACCTCTCTAATTTGCATGGCTATAAATATGATAGATTAATTATGCTTAATTTTAAAATATTATTTATCATTGTCTGGGGTTAAGGAGTGTGCACAAGACAGGAAAAGAAAGGGCCTGAATTTCCTACTGATGTAAATGAAGAAAGGAATATGAGTACTTTAGATCAAAGAACTACAATTTCTGTCACACAGAAATCTTGGATTTATCAGACAGATTCTGAATCTGGAGTCCTCCTAATATACCCTGCATGATTGTGCAGTGTTAGAAAAGGGGAACCCATGAACACAGAGGTCTGGCTTCTTGGTGCCTTGTCCAGTAAGTCAGCAGAGAGTGAGGGAGCCCAGAATCCCTGTCTGAGTGCTGCTGAGAAGCCTGGAGGGGGAGGCAGGAGGAAAAATGTGAATCCAGGGGGACCAGCATGTTTCTATATAATTGGTTTATTTTGATCTGAAACGTTCCCATCCTAAGTGTGGAGAGCAGCCTTGCAGCAGAAATTTTCCCCCAAATTTTCCCTAATTTTCAAGCTATTTTGAATTCAATTAGAAATACACTCCAAAACAAGGAATGGTCACGTGGCAAAGAATTATAAAAATGACCGTGCTGAGTGTCATTACTCACTGCTCTATAACAAATGAGCTCGTTAGATCCCAGCCCAGTCGCTGCAGACTGGTGCCAGCCACCTCACCCTCTCCTTGCCTTGACTCAGTTTTCTCATTGTTCCCCTCCTGGAAGGCCAGGGGCTCCATGGAACTGGGAAATCTCCCACCCTTTTTGATCAGACACTTTTTGTCATTACCCTTTCTGTAGGAGAGCGGTGACAGCTCCCATCTGGATTGCTGCCTAAGGAGATCAGATGCCTGCTCTGAAATCCCTGCTTCAGCACAGACTTCTAATGGGAGCTTAAATGTGTCACTTTGCCTTTTTGCACCTCGGTTCCTTCACGGTGGCAGGGGAATCAGAGCCCTTCCCACCCTGAGGGTTAGACTGTGGGGTGCTCCAAGGCCATGGGGACACCGAAGTTGCTCAGCCAGGTGTAAGACTTTGATCTCCAGAGTCATCAATCCAGCATTTCAAAAGCCTTTAACTCACAATGAGAGATTTAATATTTTCAAGAAACAGTTTGCTTTTTTAATAGAAGTTTTATCACTGTTTCTTTAAACAGCTTACAAAATCCCACATACAAGTTTCAGAACTTGATCTTATTATCTGTCTTTTAATGTAAACTCTCTGTTTTGGTGCAATGGGAGGTTTGACCAAGAGGCATTACAGCTATGCTGGCAGCACGTCTGTGGATGTTGATATGCCAGGCAGGAGGCAGGTGATTTTTCTGGAGACATCGCTCACTTTCTCTAAGGGAAAACATGGAATAAAAAACTATAGAATGACCTTGCACTAATAAGCCTCTGCCTGGAGACAATGATTAAACCTGGTAGCGCAAGGGTTGGTTTATGAGTAATATCAGCTAAGGCACTAATGAAAGTATCCCATTAAAAAAATGTATAACTTAGGGACTTGTCTGCCCTGAGAAATTTGGTCTCTGCTGTTGCTGCATTAATGTGCTCTGAAGTACAAACAGGAAGATACACCCAGCTATTGCAGCTGGCTCTTGTTTCTAACTCAATTAATCAGCTCAATTCTCCTGGACCACCCTTCTGGTCTGGGACTCCTTGGAAATGACAGAGTCACCGAAAACGCCCATGACACTGAGTGAGCTCTTCTGCAATCCAAATGGCTGTGCCAATGAGAGGGGTTTTGTGCAACCCAACATTGCTGTTCTTGGCCAGCACAGCCCGAGTTCCTGCCCTAAAGATCCCCTATGACGTAGGCTGAGGTGGTTTCAGGGACATTGCCACGCTGCAGAAGGACTGAGCTGGGCAAGTGAAGCAAGGCTTGGTGCCATCACATTCACATGGTCCCTAAATTAATGGCACTGCCGGTCCACTCTGAGATTTTACTTTTTCTGGAGAGAGATCTAGTTGATCCAGAAGGGATCTCAGGATCCAACTGTTATGTAAGTGAGGGGAGCAGATTTAGAGAGCAGTGGTTTTACTCAAACTGGCAGCACCAACACGCTCCTGCTGCCACCCGAACCTGAACGTAAAACCTGGGGAGAATGGCAGTGGAAAGAGGAATCGTGTGCCTTCTCCTGCCTAAATCTTCTGACTGCATCTGCACATGGCTGTTCCTCTTGAAAGTAACGGCATTTGTTCCAGGAGCCCACGGAAAGCCAAGGAGCAACTAAACAGCAGTGAGAACTGCAGCAGTGTCTGCACACAGTGCAGAAATCTCACCGAGGGCATCTGCTCTGCTCCCATGGACCTGCACCCCACTGCAGAAGTTCATTTGAAAACCCAAAAAGATAATTGTTGATATGGCAACCGATAAAAAAAATATCAATTAGCAATTTTCAACGTGTGATTGAGACCCTGGAAATCTGTGTACGAACAAAAAATATCTAATCCTGGCAGGTTATCTGTCCTTGCACAAGAATCTACAGCTCCATCAGATAATTCCTGGGGATACACAAATTATCAATATTTGAAAACCACTGACTAAATATTATTTGAGAGGCTAGCAGGCCTAGAGGCCTCTGAGTTTTCAATATTACAAATATAAAATTATGGTCTATTTTAAACACTTTTCCATTCTGGTAGTTCAGGATATCAGAGACAGCGGTGAAGAATCGTTATCAAGAACAGTAAACTCTAGCCTTGCACAAGGATCAGCCAGAACTTAAGGCTCCTGTTTGGTCAGAAAAGCCCCTGAGACCTTGCCCAAGGAGTAATTCTGTGTAATGAAATTAATTCTCTTAACAATCACAGCAATTATTACTGTATTTGAAAATATGAAACACTGTAGGCTTACTGCTACCCAAACCACAGCCACTTCCGCATCAGAAATTATTTTTTGTTTCCAAAGAGGAGAAAACGCAAAAGGGAGTGGAAAACTATGGTCACATATTTTTTTGTTGCACCCAAAATGAAAATGCTATGTGCAGGAAGAAGTAAGTGATAACTCCCATTCTTCTACTCCAAATTTCTGTCTTAATGGTGCACAACAGGTTAAAACAGTATGGAGAAAACACTGTATTATTCAATCTTGCAATAAATTTCTGCAGGCAATATTCAGTAACTCAGTTCAACCACTAGCCCCACTGGAGAGTTTTAGTGTTCTGAAGATTAAGATTAAATTCAGAAATAGCAAAGCCAAATTTTCTAGTTTTTCCAAGGGGCTGGGGGATGATTATATATCCTTCATACATGTACAAAATAAGTTTCCATTATTCAAGAGTTGCTCCACAGATCAGTCACAAAGACAAGTGTGCTTTTTTCTGCAGCAAGCATGAACACCACCTTCGTGACACAGTGAGGTTTTGATAAACAGAAGCCTTTTAAGTAACATTACAGGAGTAACCATTTTTCCTTCATACCCTTTCAAAGGAGCACTGGCATTTTCAAAATGGCACGCATGAATTACATCCCAAACGGTCACATTGGAAATTTACTCCTAAGTGGCTTCCATTGTGAAAAGGTAGTCAATCCACATGGCAGAGTAAGGAGGGCTGAACAGAAGCAAAGCCTGAATATCCTCACACCAGTTTACCACTGCAGACCTCACTTCAGTTCCACCACAGAATTCATTGACATTATTCCTGATTTGTGCCACTCGAAATGAAAAGTGAATCAGATATGAAGCATTGTCACGAATGATGATGCATTGGTGATTAAAGCAGAGTAGCCTTCCATCAAAGAATTGTGTGCATTATGAAGCTCATTTTGTTGTACTAAATTACTTCATTCTCAGAAGAGGAATATCCCTAGCCAGTGAGCCAAAATCAGTTCAAAAGCACACAATATATTAACATATACAGAAGAAAAATGAAAAAGAAAAAAGAAAATAAAAGAGAGAATAAAGGGTTAGTATTTTTCTCTCTCTATCTAAAGACCTCAACACAATTTACCATCTTGAATTATGTCAGCTTCATCACATTCCTTTAAGGAAAGTATTATATCTACTTGGAGATAATGGGAATGCAAGATGTAAAGATTAAAGACATTGTTTTCAGAATCGCATACGTTATTCAGGAGTCCCAGTTCTAAACCATATCAAAAGAGCCAGAACTTCAGAAGAGCATTACATTAAAATAAATTCCAGCAAATTAATGGGAAGAATGAACATCCACAGTTTCTGGCTAACAATTCCCCTAACCGAGCCCTGTGCACTGCAGTGGATATTTCTGGAAATGCTAATCAGATCCAAACAGGCTGCACCAGAACCAGGATGAAGGCCTGGATCTTTGATCCTGTCTTGCATCCAAATCAGAAGATCTTTTATCATTCCTGTTCAGTTCAGGGATTTAAACAGGGCCATTTTATAATTTGATGGACAGCTACCACACGGGTGCAAACCTTCTCATCAAGGATAGCTGGATCAGCGCAGAAACAGCTGCAGTTTTCCAGTCAGCCCTTGTTTCATTTCCTTTCCACATTCTGTTCATGAGAAGCCCCTGGTATCATGATCATGTACTGGTCACTGATTGGAACAAGCAAAATTCCGTGGCACAGACCAGAACGGGACAAAGGCTGTGCTCAGGCAGAGCCGGGAACATCCCTGAAACAACTGCAGGTATTTTTCACTCACACCTGGCTCGTGTTCTGTGGGCTCTGCTGAGCCTGGGAACATCCCTGAAACAACTGCAGGTATTTTTCACTCACACCTGGCTCGTGTTCTGTGGGCTCTGCTGAGCACACAGAGCAGACTCCAGGACAGGATGCTACAGGGTTGATGGCCAGATTCACCAGGCACATCGAGACCGGAGTCAGATCCCTCTGTGCGACCTCCAGAGTTAAACCCAGAGTCAGGACATGGCATCTGTGCAAGCGAGAGAGAGAGAAAACTTAACTGGATATGCCTGCAGTGTTAAGGGCCTCAATCAAGACAATAATGCTTCCGTTTTCAACTGCAGGTTTTGCTTTACTTTTTAATAAGTGCTTTACACTTATTAAACTCCTTGCTTTTCAAGTTCCAAAATGGAAATAATCCAGTTTTTGGAAGCAGTGGTAAAAGTTTTCCATCACCGAGGGGCTGTAGCCCTGGAGAAAGAGAAGCACACTTATTATGTAGTTCATATTTTAACTTTGTATTGTTATGTGCTAATTGCACTTCTTTTTTCCATGTTTTGAATGGTATAGGTACTTCAGAGAATTTTGCCACCTCTCTCAGTTTAAATTATCAAGACACAACAACAAGAACAAAAAAATCTATATATGATAGGGAAATAGAAAAATCCTAGTTGTTGAGTCTTTCAAAAGTACCCTGGACATCAGTCTAGAAAAGATTACAATGAACAGGAATAATTCTTCACTGGCAGGGAGATGAACCAGATAAATGAATCAGTCCTTTCTGTACCTAACTTCTATGGTCGCAAGGCATGAACACTCTGACCAAGCAATTCACATTGATTTACAAGTATAATTCATAAACCTGGGGGTTCATATGTCAGGATTTCAGATCAGCTTATATCATGTGTATAAATACATCTGCACATCATTAGTTAATGTATTGCCAACGAGGATATAAATCCGGCACAAACACACGTATACCTGATTTTCTTCACTTAAAATGACAATCACTCCTGTGTGAATGTCTAGCAGAGCACTACAGCACAGGCTTTGCTGTGTTCTTTATAGGCTCAAACTTGTAAACTAAATTTGGATCATTCACTTGTCTTCTGAGATATTTCCTCTTGACTGCCTTCTTACCCTAAGAAGTACGTGCATTGTGAGGAGCAGATCCGCAGCTGTAATCCAGCTAGAGCATCCTTCAGCTCTGCTCATCATCTTCAATCAAGTTATGCTAGCTTTCAACATTTGAGGATTCGAGGTGAAACCTTTGTTCCAATTAAATCAATGAGAGTTTTCCTGTTGAATTCAAGGATTCAAGGATTTCATCTTTGGCCTTTCTATGTATACACAAATTTTTTCTAAGACTAAAGTGATGTACAACAGCTCTGTATAACATGCATGTAGCAGATCCTTTTATGGAAAGAGCAGAAAGCTCCTCAGACAGTGCACATCCTGTTTCCTCATGAACAGTTTCTGAATGTTTATAAAACAAAATATAGGATGAATTATGTCAAAGATTCATATAAATTTTCACCACCTATAAATATTTTGGACATAAATTAACATTTAAAATTTCTTTAAGCCTATCAAGCCAGCCATGGTCTAGCTTTATGATCAGCTAGCACACAGAAAGCCTTTTTTTTTTTGTTTTAAGAGTCCTTCTTGCCTGTGATCATATTTTTGAAGCAAGGGTTTCACATAAAAGCAAAATGACAGTGGACATTTAACAGGAAAGGACTGAAGCAATAAATGTCCAAAGAGCAGCTGGATCCTGTTTCAGCCTGCATGAGCTCCACCAAGTAATTGACAGTCTTATTGCCTTTCCATTTTACACAAAACTACAGTGAAAGAGTGGTTTCTCCTGGAAGCTATTCCACGTGGAATGCAACTCATATTCTGGGCAGTGATACTTTATTTGAACAGTTGGCGGTGGATCCATAGGTGTATATTTTGAGAGAAATTTAGTTGTGGAAATTAAAGACAGAAAAATTACATGTAGGACCCAGTTCCACTAAAATCCATAACAGTTTTTCTGTCTGCTTCCAAGGGAGTTGGAAGGAGCCTTCTGGGGAGAAATCCTAGTTCCTTTTATCTTCCTTTTCCCAAAAACCTTTAGGACTGTGCTCACAGAGTGTAAGCATGACCTCGTCCTGGAGCCTCTTCAGGAGTCCTTGTTTATCAGGCAGTGTTAACTTGAAGCTGTTTTTTAAAGTACGAAACTTCTTGTTTAATACCTTGTACATCTTATAAATTTTCTATCAATTTTCAAGCTGCAATGTGCTTTTCACCCCTCCTCTTGTCCTGTTCATATTTCTAAGGTGTAACATAGCAAGAGTAAGGACTTGCTCCTGCTTGAGCAAACCCAGGGAAGCCTTGCCCGACCCCAGCGGGATTTTCAGACCTGTAAACATTCACACACGCTAACACCTCCAGAGACTTCAACAACCTTCCTCCCTCCCGAATTTCAACACCTGGCAGAATCAAAGCAAGCTGCAGAGAAACAGGCCCCACAAATTTTCACCTTTGCGCTTCTGCCTATATCTTATTACTTCTGCTAATTTTGCCGCAAAGCATAAAGTAAACCCTGCATTCCAAAGGAACGTAAATGACATAATTCAATGTGACTAAGAGATATACAGATGGCACCGCGTTTCCTCCGCACCGGGGAGAGGTCAGGCAGCAATTGGCTCTAACACAAACCGAGTTAATTCAGAGTTACAAGCTGCCAGATCTCGGTCCCTCCTGCTAAGAGCCGATGCCGTGTGAAGTAATTGAGCGTGCAGCAAGTGCCTCAACTGGACTTGAGGAAGGGGCAACGCTGGGAAATGTCAGTGCTCCAGCTTAAAATATCTTCATCTTAACAGAAAATGTTTTGGGAGGTTTTAGTGATAGAAGGTTCAGAAGGAACAATATTTTGGGTATGTGTGCCCAGATCTGCAGCTTATCTACTACAGCAGTTTAGTCACCTCCTTTAACTGCAAACTGCACAAATAGATCTCGAAATTTTAAAAGCCGGTTCTATTTTTCATTTTGATACTCAGAAGAAGTTAATAATACTTTATTATTGCAGTGTCTCTAGTTTTTCTCTACTTTTAAGTGTCCACAATATAAGCAGTAACACTAATACAAAATCATCTAGTTTCTAGTATAAATTCCCTCTTCGAACCTGATTCTGAGGGAACCAAACTTAATAATTTTTCAAAGCAAGAACTCCATACAAGCTCTATGACTCCTACAAAAGTTTCTGATGAGTTTTTTTGCCTCAGAAATGTGAGAAGAGGCTTTAAAGCTGCCGCACCCGTGCAGCTGAGGGAAACTCTACCTCAGGAAAATCTCAAGCCAGGCAAGGACAAGCAGGGGGAAAGAGGAGGGCTCAGCACTGCAGCTGCTCACCGGGGTGTCCTGGTGGGAGGCTACAAAATACAACAATAAACAAGCACTTTTCTGACGAAGAAATACAGATAAAAATGGAAAACTTCTATTCCGTTTCCTTCCATGCCACACAGTAGCATCAGACAAGACACCACCAGGAACTCCTGCAATTCCTGGAGCTGTGAAACAGCTGATTCACAAGATTATGTGAGGCTGAATAAATATCAGCTAAAACTAAAGAACTTTCTGAAAAAGTTATGTGGGTCCACAGTCACCCTTGCAACTTCTCAGGTGCAATTTTGTAAACACTGACAAACACGTACAGTGACTACAAAGTTCTTTAGATAAACACTGTCAAATCTTTCCCTAATGCTTACTCAAAACACATTATAGAGTTATATACAATTTACTCATGCAAAAGGAGTAATTGCCATGCTCCTTTAAAAAACAGAGGAGCCCTTCTGTGTGATTTTCCTGACCCATCATAGCTTAGATAGTTCTAACTTTGAGTAACAGTTGGAAATAAAAATATATTTTCCAAGTCATTCAGGCAAGAAGTGTGGGCAGTGTTACACTCCTGGAGAGTGGGTGGCAGATGAGATTCATGAGCAGAACATATGCTGCTTTCTCCAAAAGCTCCGCGAGCCGCCGGCTTTCGTGCGCCACAGAGAATTCCTTCAGCACCTGGGCTGTCCGGCCGCGGGGGGACAGCGCAAATGTCCCCAGGGACAGGGGGGGGACAGCCGGGACAGAGTGGGGACATGGAGGGGACATGGATGGGACATGGAGGGGACAGAGCGGGGACATGGAGGGGACATGGATGGGACAGAGCGGGGACAGAGCGGGAACATGGAGGGGACAGAGCGGGGACAGAGCTGGGACATGGAGGGGACATGGAGGGGACATGGAGGGGACATGGAGGGGACAGAACGGGGACAGAGCGGTGACAGGGAGGGGACAGAGCGGTGACAGAGCCGCTCCTCGGGAGCCCGCTGGGCAGCAAGGGCTGCGCTCTGTTCCGGGTCAAAGCCGGACTCCGTTTATCCTCGCCTGTCCCTAACTCCATTTACTGCCCAAACTCTGTCAGGACGTGCCAAGTAGCAAACTCCGCTCTTAGTTCTCTTTTTTCCCTTTAATCTTGTTGGTCATTGAACACTTCAGTCCACTGCGCCTTCCAAGGTTTCATTTTGCTGCTGAGATTCCCCTGCTGCAGCGGTTTCACCTCCAAGCAGAAGCTACTCAAGCTAAATGCCAGTCTTCAATGTTTCAAATTTAGAATCTTTTGGAGGTGCGTGCTCTTAGACAGCATCAGCGGGCTGCACTGCTTGATTAGCGCTGCTCTTTCTGAGCGGTGTATTTACTCCCAGGAACACTTTATCATTTAGCATACTTATGTTCATTTCACTATCTAAAATAATGCTGTGAATAAGTATTTTTATATGTATAAGAAAAACAGAACAACAGCTCAGCAAATGAAAGAGATGGGTAGAAAAGAGTTATTTTAGGACTTTGAAATGTAAAGGAGGAAACCAATCTAAGTAGATTGGTAAAAACGTGTCATAGAAGGGCAGCTTTGTGCTTAGGAGAATATCAGAACACATAAACCAGGAGTTTTGTGGTTGTAATAATCACTACAATGTCCTGGCAGCCTTTGCCAAAGCAGTGCTCCAGAGTGAACTTGGCTAAAGCATTTACCCTTTTCTGGTTCGTTCCAGCTGTTTCAAAAGCTGTTGAAGATCTCCATCAGAAAAAGATTTTAAAGAGCAGTTAAGACAAGAGTCTTAAGTTTATAAAATGAAGCTTACTCTTCAAAGGACTGCTGTTACACAAAAAGACAGCAAATAGGTTATTAGGCCTATTTCATGGGCCCCGAAATTACGTTCCATATCGTCAAAGGGCAGAAATTATCACAATTCCACGCAAAATCCGTCACAGTGTGTACACCAGTTATACCCCTTCAAGTCAGTGGAAAATCATAACTAATATCTCTACTAAGATATGATCTGCTCTATGGAAGAAATTGTATTTTCATTCTACTTCATCATCCTCTTTGTCTTTCTTTCAGACGTTGTCATATCCTCTCCAATCAGCTGCTCTCCAAAGTTCGCTTGGCTCGTTTGTTTTCCATCTCCTGATCTTTCTTCCAGCCCTGAGGTCTGCCCCATAGAGCCCCAGGGGGGTGAAAGAGGAGGGAACAGCACAAGGACCCCATGGGTTATACTAAAATGAATATTAAAAATGAACCTGCCATGCAAAATTCAGTGTACCTGGGCTTGAGCCCTCCATATTCACAATCAGTGCTTTCGATTATTTAGATCCATAATTTTGTTCCATTGCGATAAAAGCAAATAATCCTCATCCAGCTTCAGACCTACAGCACGTCCTTGCAACAAAACACAAGTGAGTGACCAAGGCTTAGAGGCCATCTGAGATCAACAGGAACCAAACACTGAAATATATCTGAAAATATGGGCCAGACAGATGTACCCCACAAGAGCTTATCTCCAAATTCAATTTCCAAAATCAGCCCGATAGCTTAACTGCTGTTGCAGTGGCTGAATTTGAACATTTTAAAATGTAGCTTTGACTGATTAACTTCTTTAATAAAAGTGGTAGCAGAGAGAACTAAGCCTGAACGTCCAAAAGGCTACACACAAAAACCTGCACCTGACTTTCCTCCAAAATGAGTAGGAAATGGCTTTTCCCTGGTCTGCCTCTGGTATTTACTAATGACTCAAACAAAAAAATTGATGAATGTAGTTAAATTTGACAATGGATCAATTTAAAATGATTGTTCGTTGTAGGAAATTTCAGTCCTGCCTCTGCAGGGGAAGCAAAGAGGAGATGAAGCATGGCAAGCTTACGGTTGCTGGCCAAAACAAATCTCGGTTCACACATTGATGGTCCAGGAACGAGGTCCTTGGATAATGGACATTATTGAAACCTCTGAGGATGATGCTGGGGAATTGATTTGAATGCCATAATGAGTATATCTGCCCAGTTCCCTCAGCAGTTAAAAATAAAGTGAAAAGAAAGAGCAATCAAGAATCTTTAATGATAATATAAGGCAATGACTTACATTCAGTTTTGGTTTTGTCAGAGAGCTGGGAGAAAAAGAATAGAATAAGACAAACTGCGGTAGCTGATCATAAAGTGAATCCTCCATTTAAACATTATTTTACTTTTTCTTGGATTTAGTTCTTGCTCAAAATCATTTTCCCAATAATTCTGTCAAGTTTTGACCTCTAGATTAGTCACAATGAGTACGCTATGTGCACTCAAAATGAGATGTCAGTGGCCTTAGAGATTGGACCTTTCCTGAAAATTTTCATGTCACCAACTTTACCATTTGCTGTTTAAAAATATTTTCTGTTACGTACCCAATTTTTGCTGTTTCCATGGAATTCATGGTCAACAAACAAATAGAATCACAGGAATATTTATTGAATGGTAATAATGACAGTGAAGAGACAAATGTACGCATTGTAATCCTGTGAATTTTGGATAGCTTACTTCTCCTTCTCCAACTGTTTTATCAGGTGTTTTTAAACTTCACTCTCCCTCCTCTCCCCAGTTCTTGGAAGGACTTTTAGGACCACTCTGCCTGTAAGAGCAATCCAAACAAATCTGATATAAAATACCGCTTTGCAGTCAGACTCAGCTGTGGGGAAATTACTGGCACAAGAACCAAGAGCTGCATTTAAAGCAACGTTTCACGATGTTATCCTTGCTAATAGTGCACTCAGCTTTTTGCAAATTTTCTTCACTCTTTGTACGGCCTTAGGTCTGCATTAAGCTCATATGGGCCTAATAGAGCGGGCAGGAATTGTGCAGGTTAAACCGTTGGGATGACGTCATCTGCTCAAGAGGTTTCAAATTTTGCAAGAGCAAATGATCCCATGAGACAATTCCATCACGGGGGTCAAAGGGCGGGTGAGGAGGACAATAGGAAATACCGTTCTTGCTTTGTCCGTAAAATGCCACGCAAAAAGGATGCAATAATGTGAAGGAAACCAAGCAGGGAAAGGACAACGAGAAGGATTTGTCTTCCCTCTAATTTCTACCCTCACCCCTTATGCTGACTGTAACACTGCTGCAAATTATCAAGGGAAAGGCTTAATCTTCCTAAATTGATTTGGAATTCCTGTCATGCTAAAAAAATACACAAGAAGTCTGTAAGGAGGGAATACCTGGAACAGCATGGGTTGGAACTCGCGGGAAGGGGGCTCCAGGTGTCACAAAGCTCATTTTGGTTTTGTGGAGGAGTTAAAAACTGAATTCAGTCAGCTCACAGTTCTGCATTTTCCAGCACAATCTACAGAGGGAAAAAGTGACCTTTTTTTGTCCAGGGTGATAAATTAATCAATCTATGCATTACATATATGCACACAGAAAAGAGGTGGAAGGAATTCTGTTTTCTTCTGAGCGATCAAAGTGTTGGCCAATGTTATGGCTGGAGGCCAAACTGCACTGAAGATGGTTTGCTCCATTATACCTTCTGCTGTATTTTTATCTTGGAATTACAGCAATTTCTCTATGTATTTTTAACTGTATTCTTCTATTATGGCAATAAATGGTTATTTAAATGCCATCAGTTTCAAATTACTCCACTGGAATATACTGCAGGGAAAAGTATCAAAGACAAAGAACTTTTAAATAAATCTCATCTTCCCACCTGCCATATGAACCAATTTCTATGCCAGGTGGCAGATGTTCATGATGGTGCTTAAAATAAGTAAAAACTAAATGGATCTCAAAATGTAATTGTTTTATAGTGTTAAGGGCTCTCAATTAAAGGAAATTTCATTTTATTTTGTTGCTTAGATATCCTATCAGAAATGACCCGAAAACCCAGAGCTCTTTAACATAAAAGAAATGATAAAGAGATCAGAATCTCAAGCACTGAAAGAGAATCTTCTTTCCTCAGTGTAATTTAATATGTAATATCTCATAATCGGACTATCATGACAGAGAACTCTGCATCCCTTCAATATAACACTTAGACAGCACATGTGGAATTTTCTTGATGCATGACATTTTATATAGGATATAGATCAGACATTTTTCTCAGATTTTCTGCAATAAATATCTTACCAGTGGAACACCATATTCAAAAATGTCTTTTGAAAATTGAGTATGTATCTGATTATCAATTTTTCAAGTGATCTTAGAGTTTATAAAATACTTAAGTCCTCTTCTAATTAGTATAATTTCTTATCTGAAGAACTGTAATTTCCACAAGACAGCTTTCACTGAACATTTTTCTTGCTGATGTTTCCTATATAAAGAAGCAATGTCTCCTTTCAGGGAATCTTGGAGTTGTAAACATGTTGCTGTACTAGAAAGTGACCCTTCGGATGAAGCCTTTGATGCATCAATGCCACATCACACCTCGTTCTGTGTCTGCTCTGCGTCAGAAGCTGGCACAGAAATCACATGTAAGCAGCACAAACTCCTGTTCCACGTGATTTCCCCGGGATAACAACACTGCCTCAGCTGAAGGAATGACAAAGGATTTATGTGTTCTTTGATTCATCCTCTGCATGAGTTTCATAAAGTAATGTGGGCCCAGGTAAGAGCCTCACATAAACCATGCCAGTGGAATTGCTGAATGAGAGAGGAATTCCAGGAGCTGCATCACAGCTCACATGCATTACTTTCAATCCTTGAGAAACCAAGAGCTAGGGAAAAAACCCTTTACCACCTCAGTGAGATGTGGCAGAAAACCCAGGGAAAATAAATTCCTGGGAAGGCAGCAAAAATATCATGAAGTACTTTTACACCTGCAGGACAGACCAGATATTTGTTTCTGCTGTTGTACCTGCAAAGAACTGATTGAACTGTCCTACACTAAAAACAGCTCACAGAAAGATTCAGGAGTGTTTTCCTAGCAAAGGGCTGTGTCTGCTCTTCACTGGGGGTGCCTGCAGCCTTCAGGGTGCCTGCTCCCCTGATCCCAAGGATTTGTCCTAGACTGCAAGAGCTGATTTACTGCTAAATTTTAAGGCATGAGCCATTACTGCAAACACAGTTGTGACAGGTCTGTATAAATATAGATCAGGCATTTTGACTGTGGTGTGATTATGAGACCACAAATTCTGTGGTGCTGAGGTGCTGGAATTATAGCCTGTGTTCACAAGGGTTATTCAAGCCAAGGATTAAGGGTGGTTTTCACCATGCCTGAACTAGGTCCAGTACAGCTGCCAGCTGTCCTTTCTTCATGAATGAGTTGCCAGGAGAACTGTCTGGGATGGTAAGAAATCAACAACACCTTAAGTGGTGAAGACGTATAAATATAAATTATTTTTGAACATAAAATGGATTTCTACTATCATTTTGATGCATACAAAGACAGCACTTTCCCAAAACCAAGTTTACTCAATTAAATCTACTCAATTAGCACAATACCACTGCCGAACAGGCCAACCAGTATTGGTTCATTGCTCCCTTAGAGCCTGGTTTGGAGGGAAGGGAGACAGGCTGTTCTGTGCTGAGGGCTTCAAGGTACTACAGCAAAGCAGATTTCGAGGAGAGTTAAAAGTCATGACAAACTAAGGCAGCAGAAGCAGTAAAAGCAGAGATAAAGCAAAAAGGGACACACGAGCCATTTAGTCCAAGATATTTCTGTGTTTCCTGCCATGCCGTACTTCAAGCTGTCCACTTTGTGTATCCTCTTTTCAAAATTTTGAGTCACTTTTGAGTCACGGGAAACAATGTTTTCACACAGCCCAGAGAGGTCTCTCCCCATCCCACTCCCACTCTGCTGTCTGCACTACGGCAGAACAACCAGCCTTTCCCTGGTCACCGCTCAAACCTCCCCAGCGGTGCCCCAGAGCTGCAGAGAACTTGGAGGATGGTTAGGAGGCTGATCACTAAACTCCACTTGGAAGTTCCAAATATATAGAAATTACAAACTCACTGTGTGTCTGTGTTCTTGTTTGAGACATGACCTTTTGTGTGAAACCCACTAATAGTGAACATATGTCACAGTAGAAAACTCTGGCGCCAAGTTATTTCGGTGCATCGCAGTTAACAAATTGTAATTCCAGTTCCATAGTTCCTCTGTTCATAATAAAGCAAATCTGTCACAGAAAAAATCATCTTTCTTTGCCATAAAAAGACTCATAGTTAAAGCATATAAGATTATCATTATGCAAGCTCATTAGGTGTACACAAGCTATACTTTTCCCTGTACAACTGAAATTCATTGATAAAACAATGAAGTGAACTAACACCCCTCCTAAATAAAGTTTCACCAGTAGCACTGTATGTTAATGGAGCTATTTCATTGTTAATGTGACTGACTGCTTATTGATTCTTGCAGTAATCCAGCAAGGGCTTCAGAGTACAATTTGGTTTGGAGAGCTACGGGTCCAACATCCATGCTCAATTACAACTTTCAGAAGGGTAGATCAATAAAATTTAAATTGCTTATGGTAATCACAACTTCAAATCATTGCGATCAGCATAAGCAATCTGCTGACCTCAGCCAAGCTCCTAAATTGAAACTTGTAATGAGTGGTCATTTAGTTTGGGTCCATTCATATTATTTTGGAGGCAGGTGATGAACAATTAAAGATCAGTCAGCACCTTCCCTACCCAGCAATCCCCTCTGAATTCCCAAAGTACTAATATGTACTAACCCTAGGGTATAGGCCTTTGCACTTCTTTAATGGGTATTCTGTATGAATAAGCAATTATATTTTCTATTAAACAATTTCAGTGTAATTGAATTAGCAGTTATAATATTGCTCGGGCAAGCAGAAGCTTTCCTAGGGAAAAATTAAGTGATATTGGGTAATTCAAATTAATTTATAAGCCTGAAAAATATAACCATTAAACAGAATTGTTCACCCTCCCAAAAAAATTACAATTAATGAGCATATTGTTTCAATGCATAAGTTTCCTAACAATTTGCTTTTTGGTCATAATGGCTTTTTCCCAGTTCATTATAAAAACCTGTCTGTTATAATGAAAATTTCATAGGCTGTTTTCTTTGACAAAGCAGGTTGCAAGTTTAAACAAAGATAGCCTGCAGATTACTTTCATGATAAGGAGTCACCTTAGAATTACATTTTAATAAATCATTGACAATAAATCTTCTGTATTACAGCACTAGGGTTTAGAGGGAGGGAAAAAGGCAAATACAGAGAAAACGATCAATGAAAATCCCCTTCTGCCAATATGAGAATAGATTGACCAACTCTAATGTAAAGTTTGCTACACACAAAAATAAAAGCTCAAAAAGCTTTAGAAAGATGCAAAGCAAACAGTAATAAAGTCTGCACACAGATGCAGATTTAATTAACATATTAATTTATTAATATTCACCTAACAGCCTTTCGCAAATGGTCTGTACTCAGGGTAGAAGTCACTGAATATTTAAACAAGCTAACAGACACTGATTTGGGAATATTTTCATTAATAAAATGCCAAACACACGATTCTGTTTCATGAGATTACATATTATTCACAAGCATTTGGAAAACTGATGAGCATTTCTATTTGAGATTCACAGAACATTACACGGGGTGAGCACAGACAGCGCTTTGCCTGCAGACTATAGAAACTGGTTTAGTCATCCCAACAGGAAGAACAATTCCTGGGCTTTTACTTGGAACAAGAGGTCTTAAGGCCAGGAGCATCTGTGCTACGTGAAAAATCTCTCGCTGTGTTAACCAACATCACAAAACACAGCTCAGTTACACCAGGTTCTGCACAGCTCTGCAGACAAAAGTGAGTGGCTCATGTTTGGGCAGGGGTGGAGAGGAGAAACCTAAAATAAACTACTCAGACAAAAGACTTCAGAATGTGTTATGCAACACGTAAGATGGTTTTCTGAAATGAATCTATCATAAAATTCTTCTGAATACAACCAAATTATGAATGTCACTCACTGGCTTTTACAGCCAGGGCAGCATGGAAGCAAAAGGCCAAAACTAGGAGTGGTAAATTCGTAATTCTTGATTAAACAGAATCCGGAATAAACCCCATGCCTCTGCCTTGAGTCTGTGGGTTACTTCCATGGAGAGGTTTCTCCCCTCTGCCGGGCCTGTTATTTTGTATGTAATGTAATGCTTCTCAAGAATATCAATCTTGAAAAGTACACTGATGTTTTATTGCTGCTCCTGTTTTGCAATACAAATGATATAATTACTTGTTTCTCGCTGGAGGGGGTCCAGTTCTTTCAGTTCATTTTTTAAATGCAAATCTTATTAAACATTTTATCCTAAAATGTTTACTGCAGAAAGGGCAGTATGATCTCAGACAAAGATGGACAACATCCCTCCAAAAATAAATACCCAGCAAGGAATGAAACCTGAATTAAAGCAGCATACCAAAATCTGAATTGATCACTTACTGAAATATGCTAACATGATATAACGGGCAACTACTAAAATCAGATGTACAGTAATACTCCATGAATCACTGCTAGCTAGCCCACAATGAACAAAGACATAATAAAGAGCTCTGCTCGCCAAAAATCTCAACTTTTATAATAGCTCTGAAATGTTCTGTTTATATAGTATAACAAATTTCTCACCACCTACAGCTTCCCATTTGTTACTGCGGACCGACCGCAAACTTTCTTACAGCGGCAAGCAGAGCGTGAGCTCATTGCTGCGAGGAGCTGCTCACTCCTTTGGGCTCACTCATGACGCCCTAATCTTGAGCTGGAGACCACAACCACTCAGAAATTCCTGGCAGCATCTGAGTTTGAAATTAGATTCTCCTGACACACAAGCACAAGGCCTTACTATTCAACTTAAAGCGGACTGGGCATGAGTTGTGCCCTACGAGACATGACAAATGACGGACCGGTTCTGCTTCCATCCATTAGAGGTCAGTGGTATTTGTAAGCCAGCCAACTCATTACAGCACTGCAGAAAAGGGATTAATTAGTGTCCTAGCCTAGCTTCAATTATGGAACAATCCATATTCAAATCGTCTATTGAATATGGTGGCCACTGCACGAGAATTGTGGAAAATGGGAAGAAAATGATGGCATTGCATTGAGGGGGAAAGAAGCTGCAGCTGAACCGCCAGGACAGGGCAGGTAACGGGACCCCTCCTGTGTCCCCCCGTGCTCTCAGGCCAGCAGGATGTCACTGTCCCCTCCGGATCCTCACCCACCCCTCTGTGGAACAGGACGGGGTCAGGGCTGTCCCGTTTGTTCCGCCTGTTCAGCATCTGGAAAGGCTGAAAATCAAAAGTCAGGTCTCCCCTGCTGCTCTGAACTCGGGGAAGAGCACAGGGACAAACGAGAGATACAAGGAGGCGACAGAAGATTCCTGTGCACCAGTCTGTCCAAAATGGTGCTAAAAGCAGAATTTTCAGCCTGTAATCTAGCTCATCAATTGGCCTGTAATTGTCTGGGCCTCATTGTCACCACACTAAGATTCCTAACCTGAAAATTTTCTTTGATTTTTTAAGTCCTGCAGAAACCACGGCTGTCTGTTTCTTCCAGTAACTAGTAGATTTAAATATTTGAAGTCAAAATAAACAGGAAAGTGATAAATAGCATGCATCCTTTCCCTAGGTAGATCTCTAAGACATTTTAAAGCATAAAAGCAATATGACATTTTAAAAGTTTGTGAATTTCTTGAAAGAAAACTGCAAAATTGCCCTGACAAATCCTTAATCCATTTATTCAGAGTGAAAATACAACATTTCTATTTGAAAAAGAAGAGCAGAAATTATCAATTCCCTACGTGAACCGAGTGGAGAAAGCAGTGGAATATCCAAAGCTAGATTCTGATCCAAGTTGTGGAGCTGTATATATGGGGTACATCAATTTTAATAGCTATTTCTGATTTTCTGTAAAGAAAATTTTGATGAGAGTTTTAGGCTTCCTGATAAGAAAGCATTGTGCCCACACAGGATCATTTTCTATTAATTTTTTTATTTGTGTACTTCATTGTACTTCTTCATTTACATCTTCACTTCTCAGGAATCCTGTGGTAACACCAGCATAACAAAGTTCTTGGAGTAATTACCTATGGGTTGAAAGCCTTAGGTCAGATCTAAAACCAGTGCCCCTAAACTGGATCTTAATCAGCCAAGAACAGTGTAACACAGTGTAAAAACATCATTTATTGCCTTTAGGGGATATCTAACCTCAAAAGATACAACCCGTGAGTGTGGCATTATTGCAAGAAGAAATATGCAATAGGATCAGCAGCTTATGAGAGATTCTTGGGGTTTTAATTAGGATGTCAGAAGAATGTGGGCCTATTGACACTGCACCTTTTGTCCTCTACAGGTGGAAGAACACGAAGGCACAGAATTTGGCCCCCCTGTAGGGCTTAACCGCAAATTATGTTATTACTGATAGCATGAATGAGCTGGCCCACAATGTCTGTGAATTTGGATGCTCTTGACCTGTGCAAAACTCAGAAAATTATTATTTGTCTTAAAATTCCCTCTCTGAAATTTAAACATTGTCACACTACTTCACATTTTCTTACTGGACAAGTTTGCTCCAAATCAGGCTCTGCTGAAAAAGCAACCCTTTTAAAAATGGATTTAATGGTTTAGCCTTAGAATTGTTCTCATTAAAAATCTCTTCATTTCAGCAAAAACTTTCAGGTAATGTGGGAGATGGCAAACAACAACCAGGGGATTGCCATAGAACGGGAACTGTTCTAAACAGACTCCATGATCTCAGGACTGGGTGGTGCCTGCTAAATCCAATCCCCAGCTTTCCACAGCCTGCTCCCATGACGTTGTGCTGCTTCATGTTCTACGTCAAGAATCATGGAGTCATCTGCATAATTAACAAAGAGTTGAAGGGGGGGATGATGTGCTCTTGGCTAGAGAAAATAACTAGAGAGGGCTGAAAAAACTGAGAAAAAATATCCCATGCTGCGGCCTTTTCTTTTTTCCTCCTTGAAAGAAGTATGATATTGAAAATATCACGGATCTTTGGGTCATGAGAGTTTTCTGTGGGCAGAGCCCGGACTTCAGCCTCAAGACACTGCATCTGAGAGCCCATCCCCTTGTATCTGCTCTATCCAAAACCACCCCATGGACAAACCACGATCCGAAGAGTTAGTTGAAAGTATCCTCAAACCTTTCACCCTTTTTGTGCTCACAAAGCAATCTAAACCCAGCACATTAAGAGAGACATCAAAGAGTCCCCACTGTTTTCTGTAGGTGCAACTTCTGAGTCTCTCCCTTGCTACTTTAGAGATAAGCCATGCAAAGACTTCGCTCTGGCCTTTTGCCCCGTAAAGAGTTTTTACTGAAATGTCTGTTGCTGTAGAAAGATAAATAGTCAGAGTTACAGAAATCAATACAGCAAAATTCAATAAATAACAACAAACATCTACTGGACAAGACCTAAACTTTCACTATAAAAGAAGTTGTTTTACTTTCCTGCACTTGTACAATACAGATGCTTCCTTCGTACGTTCGTATTCATAAGGAATATAACATTTGATTTTAAAGACTAGGGCAAAATGTGTGATGTATGTTCCATCGCCATCACTGTGTAAGAGATATTTGAAACCAGAACCAGAAACTCAAATGATATTAAACTCCATCACACGTATAAATTTAGATCTCAAATTCACTTTAAACTATGGATGCAAGATACAAAATACAGATCCAGATCTCATTAGCCTTAAGGTCTGCAGCTATCTGAATCTGACATTTTGACTTGGAGCCATTTCTACTAGGAATCAGAAAAAAAATCTCATTTTCCATTTAGTCATTCCCAGCATGTTTTGCTTACGATTTTTTTCACTCTGTCCCTGCACTAAGAAGCCATTGAACCATCTGTAGTATTCAGATAATAATTTCCTTAGCTATAACTATATAATTCCACTAATGAGAGCTACTTGAGAGTCTGCTATCATCCATTTCCAAAGATGTTATTATAGTTTGATCTTTTGCATATGCAGGCATCACTCCACCTTAGAGATGTGGCTAAATGGATAAGAAACCACTTCTTAAAGAAACACTGTGCTGGAGCAATGTACATATTGCAAATGCAAATGGCATCACTAATGAGAAATACCATTTTAGAGAGTCTGAAACTGTTTAACAGAGAGGCAGAATTCAGACAGAAGTTTTGGCTGTATGAAAATGGTTTAAAAATAACCTGCAAAAAGTTAACAAATATTTTGTTTTTAAATATTTCAATATATAGTTCACAAATTTAATGTTATTGCTTTAAAATCCACCAAATTTTACTGCTTATTATAAGAATGTAAAGAGGTAAATTTCATTTAAAAGAAGAAATTGCATGTTACATAGCTCTTTTATTTTTTCTTTATAGTAGGAACAGTCAAATAAAATTCCCTTTGGTAAATAACCAACATTTGTTTCCATTTTTCAACCGAGAGTGCGAACCCTAAGAACACCTTCAGACCACACCCATCCAAAAAGGCAGCATTACTAATTGCATCAACAAATCAGATTCTCCAAAGGGAATTAAACCTTACATTTAGTTTATAGAAACCTCTAAGAGCTCAATATGACCTCGGGCCACAAGATCAAGGCAGTTTTTCAGCTGGCAGCCGGACAATCGTGTGATGCAGGGTTTGCACAGGGTTTTTTCAGGGTTTGCACAGAGTTCCCTCCGCAGAAAAGGGAGGCAAGAAGGCTCCGTGCAGCCACCGTGGGAGCGTCCTTGGGCCAGCACTCTGCGCTGGGCTCACGCTCAGCGCCCGCTCCAACGAAAGCTACGCGCCCCACGCGAGAGATTCCTGCCCCCCTTCGTGGCAGGACCCGTGGGAGCCCGTGGCGAGCACCCACAGCAGCCTCTGCGCCCAGGGCTCGGCTCCTCGGGCACACGAGGGCCTCCTTCAACCGAGAGCGCGGTTGGAAACGCGTTCCGCAGTGTGCGGATGAGAAATAAACACGAGAATAAAAGAATTCCCGTTCTTTCCTTGCATACAAGGCTCTCCTCGCAAAAATCAATCCGTGCCATTTTGGAGCAGTGTCGCTAATGAAATTACCATAATCAAGAACTGCAAAGGCATTGATTACAAAACACTAAGCTAATAACAGCCTTGAACGAGATTCTGATGTCACTGACGACTTGCAGGATCTGGCCAGGATTTCTCTATTGCTGAATAATCCCACTGAAAAGCCAAACTCGTCCATCTATAAGCAGATGATAAATCCAAAGTCATGGTTCTACAGGACTCACTGGCCTCTAATAACATGGAATTGCTGTGCTCCCCAGACCCTAAGGGAGCTTGTCTTGCCAGTCAAGATTCATTCCAAAAATCATCCCAGTGTACTTCACACCAGATCACCTCTCCCCTGCCCTAGAGAAAGTTTGGTTTTGTGTGCATCTCCTGGATTCTCCTGCCAGGCGCCTGATGGCTTGAATTCTACCGGGTCAGTAAATGTGCCTGTAATCACAGATGCAATGTTTTTGCCCAGCACACTTAAAAACTTCATAGATTCAACATGTTTCCCTGTTATTGGTAATTCCAGAGGTCCAGAATCTCTAATTCAGCATTCCTTTGTTTTTGAGATATTTTCCTTGTGTGAACCCGTAAGGATTAGCACAGGGGAGGCCCCTCAGCCCCACACCTCAGAGATGGCACAGATGGTGAGAGCTGTACCCCAGGTACCCCAATTTAAAGTCAATCCACATCCAATGTAGGGAGTCACTTGAAGGACCAGCACTGGATTAGGCAAAGCAAATAAAATGGAGTACGTAATTAAGAAAAGGATGTATGAAATGAGACCCTACAGGTATTTTCCATCTCCAACAGCTAAGAGTCACTCCCTTTGTCCCCCCCCCAACAAGATCTGAGGCGATAAAAAAATCTCCAAAGACATCCCTCTTTCACTAATGTCCAAAATGGTCTTTGTTTGCGTAGAAACAACGTAGAAAGATATAAAAATAGGTTTAAATTAGCATATTGCCAAATTGGTCTACTGTAACAAGTGCTTTGAAGTCTGGCGTGCTGACTGATTCCCCACAGGAAGTTGAGTACTCTGAAAACAATTAAGAACAAAAAAGGGGCGGGGGGGAGGAGAGAGGGAGCAGGCAAGTACAGTAGTTAAATTAAGCAAAGTGAGCCTTGGAATAGTCAAGGGACTAAACAAGCCATCGAATCACTTAATAACAGTCCTTCTCTAGCTGTGGAGATAGAAAACACCAACTGGATTTTTAGAAGCAGAGACATTAAGGTTTGAAAAAGCAGAATGACAGAAATTTAAATTAAATAAATGAAAATTACTTCAGAATATAATAGAAGGTAATAAGGCACCAAAACTGCCAGTAGTTTAGTAGCTAATCCTGTGCTCTAAAATTGATCCTAATGTAAAAGCATTGTGCAATTTAAAAGTAATGAACATAATAATCCCTGCCATTTTACATAATAAATAAATCTTAACTATGTTTCCCGTTTGTATAAAGCCTTGTGAAACGATGGGTTTGGATGTTAAAAAAATCCAAATGTTTGTTTCACAAGGATATTAGAGCGATGCAGGGAAATATATTTTGATGGAGAAGGTTAAAATATATTTTACAGGCAGTACTGAGTAAACATAACTATATCTGAAAAAGCGCACATGCCGCAAAAAGACCTCTCAGATTTCACTATAAACATTTTACACTGTGGAATACCTTCTCGGTAACATTTTGTCTACTCTGAAAGGCACAATCCCATTCCGAGAGAGGGTTTCTGCTGTGGTTCTCACTCACTCAGGGAATTCCCGCACAGTGAGGAATTTGATCTGTCCCCAAGGCCGGGGGGCTGAGCAAAGCAGGGGTCAGCACCTGCGGGACGAGGAGCACAGGGGGCTCGGGAACGGCTGCCATCGGCGGGGCGGGGGTCCCCGTGGGGCTCGGAGGGAGCGGGGGGCAGTGGAGACCCGGTCCTGATCCCGCATCCCGATCCTCCTGGACAGCGGTCCCTGATCCCGCATCCCGATCCTCCTGGACACCCGGTCCCTGAGCCCCCATCCCGATCCTCCTGGACACCCGGTCCTGAGCCCCCATCCCGATCCTCCTGGACACCCGGCCCTGAGCCGCATCCCGATCCTCCTGGACACCCGGCCCTGATCCCGCATCCCGATCCTCCTGGACACCCGGTCCTGAGCCCGCATCCCGATCCTCCCGGACACCCGGTCCCCGAGCCCCCATCCCGATCCTCCCCGCGTGGCCCCGCACGGAGCCAGCGGATCCCGTTCCTTTGGACTCCGTCCCTCCAGCCCTTCCCTCCCGCAGCCCCTGCACCCCCGTGCTCCGGCACCCGAGCGGGGCTGCAGGGAAAGCAGCTCTCCATCTCACAGCAGGGCACCTCAGGCACACGGGACACGGCCTTGAGCCTCAAAACATTCACCTCCACCTTCTGCCCACCCTTTTAGACTCACAGAGTGGTGCCCCTGCCTTTTGGTCATCTCCTCTACAAGCGTTGGGACAAGATAATCCTGTTCTTTAAAAGCTTTGGTAACTAAGTTTTGGTACCAAGATTTCAGTATTTAATGCTTCTGGCTGGCAATGGGAGTGTGAAGACTCCACCCTGGAGATGTTCAGGGCTCGGCTCAGGATGCCCTGAGGTGCTCACACAATTTATCCTTTGCTCCCTCCTCAGAGCCCGTTCGGGATGGGGGAACCCCAAACTCTGGGGTTGTAGGACAGGGCAGGAAACCCACGCTGACCTCAAGAGCCGAAAGAATCACCTCTATTGTGCAGCGACTGCTCCCTGAGAATGTGTTATTACGGATGCTGCCGTAGAAGATCAGTAAGCATTATCCTGTCAGAATAGCAGCTTTGAGAAAATCCAGCTGCCTTGAATACTGATTTGTGGTACTGCATTCCCAAATTTAGTAACCAAGGAAAAGCTGGAGAGCTTGATACCGACATTCACACTTCTGGCCAAAGGAACGTGTATTGGAAAGAATAACTTCAAGTGGGAGAGCTACAGAACTCTCTCAGAAGGGATTTTTGCCCAAGTCTTACTGTATTTCAGTTCCTCTTCGGGCTCTCTAACCACTGCACAGACTTTAAAACAGCAATATTATAAAATGAAAGCAAACTAAGTAGTGTTTCTCTGTAAGTGAACAACAGTCTGGAAAAACTAAGTGAGAGGTGAACCTGTTCAAGGTGAGGCTGGAAAAGAGAGGAAATTCTGTCTTCTGGGTGAGACTCCACTCAAATTTTTTTTGGCTCCCTGTACACCAAGAACCTTCTTCATTTTGAAAAGCATCTTCCAACTTTCATGTCTTACCTCAAGTTTCCCTGGTCATCTTGGGATGCTGTCAACATTTTATTGATTGTTCTCACCTTTTTATTATTTCCTCTTCTTTTTTAATATTATGTATGATTCTTTTACATTATGTATTAACATTACAGTACCACCTATAGCAACAAATTAAAATTGCAGCTTCCACCAGAAACATGATCCTGTACTGAAGGTTCTGTACAAATCTCACTGTTAATAAGATACAGTTGCTTGCTCAAAATGCCAAAAAGGAGATGACAGAAACAAAATCAAAGCAAAAAGAAATGGCCCAGCTTGTGTCACATGTCAAAAGTAGAAAAAGTTCCTCAGTTCCAAGTCCAAGGTATCACAATGCTTTACATTTTCTTTGGCATTTTACATTTACATCTCCTTTTATCTTGCAGCTGAACATTTATTCTTATGTGGAGTGTGTGCGTGCAATGCACAACTCAGCCAACACGCAAACAGGCGATTTCAGTGGCTGGCATTTGCTTAAGCATTAATTATTTTTTTAACAGAAGTTTGGAGACTGAGAACAGAAGCACAGAACTGTTACCTGACTTGGTCAAAAATAAAATTGGGATAGAACACAGGCCTTTTGGTGCTGCGGTTATAAAATTTTAGGTTTTATGAGAAGTGAGTAACTGCTGCTCCTGGTCAGAGCTGCCTGTAGCCTCATTCTCACAGCACCAAGGTCCTGCTAATAAAACTCATCTGCCTGCCTTTGGTACCTCCCCAACGTGACTGCATAAAAGTGCTCCATGGGTGGGCCCAATGAGCCCACATGTCTGCAAAGAAACTGCAAGACCCCACTGGATAAAACTTCTTCATTCACTAAAGTCAGTTATTGTCCTGCCAGGGGAAAAAAAAAAAAAAAAAAAAAAACAAANACTTTGTATGCATTCCTGGTCAGCACTAAACATTTTTCTAGGTAGCAAGCATAATATAGGAGATTTTAAATGCTTTCTTTGAAAGTAGAAAAATATATCTTTTAAGCAGTCAGGCGTTAACTGTGAGCATTAAAAATATCTGTTCCATATGTTCAAGTTCCAAGTAAAGTAATATTAAGTATGTAAAAGAAAGTTCAGGTAGGAAGAGCAAATGATTAAAATAAAAGTCCCTTGGGTCAAAACGCGAACACAGTGGACATAGATAAAATACCAGGGAAAGGCGATGAAATACAAACAGGATGTGCTGTGGTGTCCAAATGAGACGCCCTACAGAAAAAGCGTTGCATCATGAAACACTCCATCAAGTGCCTGTGCCAGGGCTGCGGCACGACGGGATCTCACACCTCTGCTGTGTGTGCTGCACTCACTGTAATGCTTCAAGTTCAATCACCAATTTTCTCTCTCTGTTTTGAAGAGGAACAGCAGTTAAATTAGCAGTTGGGAAACAATTTTAGCCGCGTGCTGGGCCTCATGTATGGCTGAGCACTTGGTATCTTCTGCACTGGTGGCCCTGGTTTTCAGTGGGTGGGACATGTGCTGTCCACAAGCTGTGCTGCTTTTGCCCCTGGTGCTGGGGTAACTGCATAGAAAATCCATCGTCTCCATTGTAAAAATAATGAAATGTCATGCAGAAGAAAATATTTTGATTTCTCCACTCAGAGATGTTTTAATGACTTATTAAAAATTTGGTTCAAAAACTATGTTTAAAATGTTTATTTGGATCTAACAAAACTTGTTCCATTTCTAAAATTACTAGTTTTAGAGGCTGCCATAAAATCCATTCAGTTTGTCTATCCTACTGCTAAGATCATTCCATGCAAATTTTCAGACAAAATTTCCAGTAACTGAAAGAGTTAAAGGAAAAATACCTTTTATTCCCACCTTCTAAAATACACAAAGCAAATGCGGATTATTACTTTGTGTGCTTTGGGTTTGGTCATACCCATTCTTTCATTTCCATGTCAGTGAAGTGGTTGGCTTTCGGACATGAACAGGAAAAAAGCATGAGGAAAATAAGAATGCAATCTCCCAGAAACTGGCCAAAGGACTTGGGGACGTGTCCCATTGACCTGCCTGGTTCCAGGTGCCCGGATTTGAGGATGGCAGCGGCCCTTGGAGCAGCGCACAGGACAGAGCAGCAGCTCGTGGCCAGCAGGGTCCCTTTGAGCAGAGCCCTGTGCTGTGCCCGGCTGGGGACAGCACCGTGAGCGCTGTCAGTCAAAGGCCAAGCGTCCGTGAAGCTCTTGCTGGGATCAAGGATATGCAAACAATGCAGCAGCCGCTCCTCGTGGTTGCAGCAGAGGTGAAGCTGAAGTTCGGTGGCACCTGGCTGACAGGTGTTTGTCACTGAAATTTTCCAAAATACGGTATTTGAGCTGGACACTGCTGCTGGCAGTAAATGTGTTCCTGCAGGCTGTATTCTGCACATACTTAGCTAATGAATGGAGTGCGATAGAGACTATTTGTCTTTTGTACTGTTTGTACAAAGAGTGTGAACGTCGGGGGAACGGGTGTGTTCAATTCCCTGCTCACTGAGTCAGGTCTGCAGTCAAGGCATTGCAACCCAGATATCAGCAATGAGAACCAAGTAATTGACCGACAGATGCGTCCTCTCTCCCTGCACACACTTGTAAAAATACATTTTCTTTCGTGCAGCTGGACATCAGGACTAACCTGCTCTGCATTGGTGTACACGTTCCTGGAGTCAAACATTCCTACAATGGAACTGAGAACAGGCTGCTATTTCAGAAGGAAAAGAGCTATGGAATTTCAGAGAGATTGCTGCCTTACTTCACCCTTCTTACACTCCTGCTATAGGATGGATTAAGGTTTCTGTGGGAAGGATTTATTTATGCATATCCTAGAATAGTTCCCCTAAATCCTGCTAGCTCCTTTTGGGAGGCGGGCTCCTCCATAATTCATGCACCTACAAGACTTAATTGGACAAATTAAAGAAATAATATAAACCCCCTTGCAAGGACATTGCTTCTCTGACCTTAACCAGCTCTTTGTTGCCATCTGTCCCTGTACACGACCCATCCCATTCTGCCACATTACCATTGACAAGGACACACAAAGCCACAAAAGAAGTTGATGGACATTCACTCCAGAGCATTAGCTACCTTGCTCCATGCTCCTGAGATCTGACTGTGCCTTTTGACAGCTTTCCAAGCACATTTCCCCATTTCCAGAACGGAACAGAACCTTTGCACTTTATTATTATTATTATTATTATTATTGTTCTCTTTCAGCAAAAAGGTAATTGGGCATGAAAAGTTCAAATCCATTAAATAAAAACTCAATTTAAAATATTTTCCATCCACCAAGCAAGCTCCTATTCATTATGCTGACACTGTACTCCACCTCTGTGCCAAGTGGATCACTCAAAGATGCCCCCCACCACTTCCCTGGCATTTTGTGTGACAAGTAAATCTGCTGTGCACACATTGCTTTATAGGGCATCCCTGTTTTGTTCAAATACAAGCCACATTTTTTACAGCACCTTTAAATTCCCAAATTGAATTTTGTAACTATCAAGATAATTTCAGGTAAATTATTTATGCTGAGTCTCTCCTCAGTTTGTGGCAGACAAACACAGCTTCTGAGTTTTATTCCTGCTTCTTTACTCACTTCAACTTTTTGAACAGCCTCAGTCCCATTCAGTTTACTCTACTGCTAAATACAAATCCTAAAATGTGTTTTCCTATCAAAAACAAGAGCAAGCAATTAAAATATAAGTCGCATCATTCTCTAGGAACCTTGGTAGAAGAATTCAGACGTTGTAGTTACCTGGTGCCTTGTTAATTTAGAAAAGCAAAACAATACAAAACATTCTAATGTTTCAGCCACAGGTTACATATTCTGTTTTCACAAAGGTCACTTTTTCCATAAAGTGTTTTTAGTACAAGTTCGCTGTACAGAGACACTCTTTTGCCTTAATATCTATTATAAATGTCTTCTTTAAATCTAGCAAAATATTTTCTCCTTACAACTTAATCTGCCAGAGATGCAGAGCACAGCTACTTCATAGGTCCAGTCCCGAAATCTAATAAAAAAAGCCAAAGAGGGACATCTAGTGGTACCACGCACAAAATTAAGAACGAGTAGAGGGAGCAAAAACCAGCTGCCATGCCCCCGAATCCGAGATAACTGCTGGTTTCTCATCAGGAACAAGGAAAGGTTGAAGGGAAGCCCAAAATATCAGACAGGAACAATCTGGCTATTTTATTGTTTTGTACCACATTGCCACTTCAAATGGGAATAACACAAAACTGCATTTGGTCAAAGCAGGAATATGAAGCAAAACAAGAGGAGATTTAACAGTCTTCTCAGTGAGTCTGATTTGTTTGAAGAATGTTGGATTCCTCTAAATGAAAGTGCCATAACCGAACAACACTGCCACAGAACCCCAGACTCAGAGAAGGAAACTCTACCCTGGCTTTCACTTGCAAAATAATGCCCAGGAAAACCAAGAGGACTTGCAGAACAAATTTCATTTACCTCGAAAGTAGGTGCGTCAGACTCCAGCCAAGGGGCAAGCACCAACTGATTTCAGCTTGCCAAAAGCTCTGAAGGCTCACCCAATGAGCAAAGGAGATTTACTGCTTATCACTTACATTAGCAGCGAATCTGTCCTTCTAATCACCACGAAGTACTCACCAAAAACAATGGCCCAGGCCATCTGTCAGCTAACGAGGCAGATCAGCACCCCGGGATTCTCCTCCCAGCTGAGGACAGGAGAGATCAACAGCGAACTCCAAATGGCCCCAGGGACAGCAAAAGCCCATGGGCTCCGTGTTCCCGGCTGCCTTTAGAACCAGGGTGCTCAAAACCAACCGATTCTTATGGAAACACCCTTCAAGAGCGCCGGAGAAACAGGGAGTTGCCAGCCCCACTCTGAGGAACAAAGCCGGTAAATGGACCACACCTGCTCCCAGGTGTGACCGAAAATCCCACCGAAAACACCCTTGCACCGTGTACTCGCCCAGTATCAAATAAATGAGGCAGTCATGCACCCTGGAACATAACTGCAGGCTCTTCAAGGAAAACGGAGGTTTTAGTGTCGCTTTCCATCAGAAGAGGAAGCAGATTAAGCTCTACCTTTATAGCAATTACATAGGTCTCTTAGATACTTAGAGATTAAAATTTAAACCTACCCTGAGCACTTCTGTGACACTTCCACATGCACTAATCCCTACAGCTCCTACAGTGAGGGTTAAAGGGATGAAGCTCAGAATTCTTCCAAGAAATGTGGGACAACCTCCAAAGCTGATCCCTTCCTGCCCAGGTCCCAAACTCACCCTTCTGAAGGTCCTTTCTGATTTCCATGAAAATCCTGTAGTGAAAAGGAATTCTTTTCCATAAATTTGAAAACTGGTGCCATATAAGACTTTCCACACAAAAAAAGAAATAATTATCCTTTCCCTGTCGTAGGTGTGATGTCATTTTGGGGGCAGTTTTGTAGTCACACAAGGTCAGGTTCCATCTCCCACTGCAGCTGTCTGTGTGCTCAAGTGCCCTAAGAGGCAGCTGATTAAACAGAATTAGCTACCCGGCCTGTGGGTCTTCTCCATCCTGATCTGAGGTGTTTATAATCCTCTTTGCAGATATTTAATGACTGGATACACAAGGAACTTGTTTTAAAGAGATAATAAAGCAATTTTATAAAGCAGAAAGATACCTGCCTCTTACAACACTTAATCTCCCAGTCTTCATCCAGTTTGCTCCTTGATGCTGTTCTAAGCTATCATTAAAGCATTTCCCTCCTTTCTGTTCTCCCCTTTTTTTTTCTTTCCCTCCTTATTTTCTCTACAGGACTGACACTACCTTCTGAATTTATTCCCCCTCACTGGACAAGCAGTACCCATGAGACAAACACTCTTCTTTTTGTGTCTCTCTTTTATTTTATTTTTTTAGTAAAAAGACAGGTTCCTTGGAACTTCCTCTTCTTAAGCTCTCTCAGAGTTCCCCAGCACACATGAGAATAAAAGAGCGATGCTGTCAGTGGTGATGCACACCAGGGCCTGCCAGCAAAGAACCAGGTTTTTGTAAAAGCAATCAGTTTTGGAGATCATATGGTCACTGTTAAATTGGAGCAGAGTGCGTTGTAGGAGGAAAGTGCCTGGTTAAAATATTTCATATTCCACCTTGCACTGCAATAATTTAATAAGAACCGCCTCAATTTAAAAAAACCAAAACCAAACCAAACAATAAACAAAGCCAACAAAAACAAACTGGTGTTTTAAAGCCTAAGTTTCGTGTGCACCAGAGAGAAGCAGCGCCATAGGAGAGTGAACCAATGCCTGCTTTCCAAAGGGTCTGGATGGGGATCACTCACCCCTCTGGAGTGTCACTGGGACTGCAGAAACCTCAGCAGAGGGGCAGCCATCCCTTGGCATCTGCTCACCAGAGGTCAGGCTGGAGGAGCTGATGATCTGTTTGAGTCCCCCCGGGGGAGTCACCAACCAAGAGCTGGAGGACCCAACGTCACTCAAAGGGAATCCCAAAGAGGTACGGGATATTTGAGATATTTAATCACGAGAGTATTTAACACGTCAATACAACCTTTCAGAGAGCACTTGATGCCATCTCAGTTGGCAGGACAATGTTTGGAAAAGGGGAAAGCTCTTCTTAAACTTCAGCCTCGAAACAAAAATTCCATTAGCTTGAATAATAGCAGACAACATTTTAGTCACTGTCAGTTTAAAAAGCGTATTCTAAAGGTTTTGCTTTTTATTTTCTGCTTTTAGAAAAGACATACATTACAAATATTTGCCATGAAAAATCTAGATTGAATTTGTTTCTGTAAATACTAGGAATAGACACATGTAGTGTCTATGACCATAGCATGTAGTATATGTACCATAATGGGCTTTAGGAAAACAGAATTTTTCCAAATCCCAAAGTGATTTGAATTAAGAACACAGGCGTTTCTTTTTCTGTATTTTCATGAGCAATTCCATAATTTTCAGAAACATTGACCCAGCTTCTTGAAATAAATACCTGGAGGGCGGTGAAGCTCAGATATACACTTGTTTCTGAGCATTCAAGGAAATGTTTAATGTATCATTTATAGTTTTAAACACTTTCTTCGTTGTGACAGGACAAAAAGTCATGATCAAACAGCAAATCCTAGCTCAGAGCTCTTCACCAGTCACATCTCTCCCAACAATTCATGGCCTCCAGTGCATGTGTCTGCAGCTGAAAACCAGCACAACCGAATTTTGGCCAAAGACGTGGCAGCATTCACCCATACAGACAAAAACGAACTTGAGGAATTGCTCACACAGCTAACCAGGTTATGTCAGCTCTGAAGTGCTTCGTGATCAACTGCTAGAACCACTCCAAAACCACACAGAGTACTTGGGAGAAGAGCACAAAATGCCAGGAATAATGAGCAGAGAGAAGAAACCCTGCAGTTTCTTCAGTCACCCAAGATCAGTGGTGGGGACAAGGGCCATAACGAACAAAAACGAAGCACAGAAGATGGCTTGGCCTCTTTTTCGAGTCACGGACCAGCCCTTTGTGTACTTTCACCAGGCCAAGGGCAGCACACCTGCTGATAAGAGCTGCTTGTTTCATCAGTTACAGGTTACTTCATTTCATGATTTCGCAACAGAACCTGGTAACAGCAGCCTGAAATCCACATGTACACGTTTAAAAGGTGAAAATTCGGTTTAGCTCGGTAATAGATTCACCACATACACACTTTTTCCTTTGCTAGGGCTCCTGAAATATGCTAACCTTTAAAAATGTACAGCAGTACAACAGGTACAGTGCAGCTCTGCAGGGCAGGGAGCAGAGAGATGTACGAGCCGTGTGACAAGGACGGCTTCAGAACATTTTATGAGGAGCTGGCAGTCGGCTTTTGACGGAATCTGGTAAGGCACATTTCCCAGATTGAGCACGTACCCCGCCCAGCTGCACAGATGGTATTTGTGGGAGCAAAGGAAAATAAAATATAGGTTTAAAATAAATGCAAGAGAAACACAGAATAATATTGAATCACTCTAGGTATTTCTAAGGGTTTCCATCTATCTTTTCTACTTCTCAGCACATAGCGAGTGTATGTTCTGGGCTTTAAAACCACTGAGCAAATGGAAGGGACTTAAAACCAGTTTTGTTTCAAATGTAGGAACACAGAATTAAAGACAGGCTCCAGGAATAAGATTTCTGTAGAGAAGCTTGATGCAAAAGGCAATGAAAATGCCGTTTCTGCACACACCTGACACAGACAGCTAGGCTTGCCAGGAGAGCCTTTTCCACGCTGGAGGAGAGGGCTTGCTCTGCTGCTGAATTTCAGATGGTGCCCTCTGCATGGTGGCCACTTTGCCCTTGTTTTAAATGGGTGGAAAGACACAGGGCTGGGAAGAAGAGCCAAGCCTTAGTGAGGAAACAGCACAGACGCTGTTACGGTGACACAAGGGAGGCAGAGCAAGCACAGACCCAGTTCCCCCACTGCCCTCCTGAGCTGCAGCCAAACACAGCTCCAGCAACTCCCCCTCTGCTGCGGGTGCAAGGGAGAGCCCCCCAGGGCTATTCCTTGCTACTGCTCCCGTGCAAAAAGCAAACGGAAACCTCTGAGCTGTGGAGGCTGCAGAGAGAACTCCCCACTGCCCTCTGAGCCATCGCTTCGGGGCACAGCTTCTGGGCTAGGAAAGGAAACCAAACGTGCTGCGCTCTGACTTAGCCATTCAAAACCTCTCAATGACCAGCACACTGGATAGAAAGGCTTTTCTGGGTCGCTTGAAATCTTGTGCTGCTACTAAAGAACCACCCCCAAAAAAACCAACCAAACCAAAAGAAACTCAGGAGAAGCCTTTAAAGAAAATATTTCAAACTAACACATCATAGGAAGATGTAAGCAAAGAGCAAAATTTCCTATCAGAAACATATTTATGACAGTATGACACACAAACTAATTATATATGCACATCTGAATTACTTGATATCTACATTTGCAAGTGTCACTCATTTTATGCTGAATTTATTCAGAAATGAAAAAAAAAATCCTCTACAAAGGGTCTACACTTTATCCAGTCACAAAACCTATGTTTGCAGGAACTCCAAGAAAAATAATTACTTCAAATTTTCACCAATGTCTTCAAACAGAATTTAGCACAAATTCTTTCTTTCTTTTTAACCTATTCAACTGAAAGAAATGGAGCTGCAATGGTTTAGGTTTTTGTATAATCCCAAAGTGGATTATACAAGCATTTTTTACAGCAAGAGTAGCATTACTGGTTATATCTTATTATTAAGGTAAGCTTTCTTCAAAGGACTGAATGATTGGAATCTCTTCCTGATACACAGTGACATGCTATATACTGGCTGCAGTGAGAAGTCGAAGTGAAAACAAAAATACAAACAGGCTTTTTTTTTTTAAATCTTGTCTTTATTGATTTAGACTTCAGAGCTGCAGCCAAAAATAGTGCATCTGTAGAAAATTATCAAACACGCTATCAATACAGCATCATTGCATGTTTAGAATTGTAAGCACTTGACAAATCACAAAGGGAACAGCCAATCTCGTATTTGGCAGTGCAAACCAAGGACAAGGAATACAGGGAGAAGGATTCTTTTTCCTCCAAAAAGAAACACTTCTGAACAGGAATAAAAAGCTTCTGTTAAAAAAGAGAATTCCAGTTACCACGGAAGACTCACTGGTTCGCTCAGGACGCCACGCACAGTGCTGGAAACCGTGGAATGTCGAACGGGACACGGGAGCCGCAGCTCCGCTACAGGAGCCACACGGCCTTCAGGGCTCTGTATGCCATGGAGAAGGTCACTGAGTAGCCAACTGCCCAAGACAAGCCTCTGCTAGGCTGGGGAAGAGCGAGCAAGTAGGCAAAAGTGTGGAGGATCCGAGCCCCGGCGAAGATCCTGAAATGCAGCAAGGCCGAGGACAGCTCGGGGCCGCTCAGCGCGTAGAGCAGTCCAATGCCGACAAACGGCACGATGTTTTCAAGGTCATTCAGGTGGCCCCTGGGGGAACAAGCACAGGGTTACATTTTGTTGAATAAACCGCCTCAAGCCTCATTATTTTTCGGCATCGTCAGAGCACGCTGTGATTCAGGCTCTAAACCAACTCTTGGCTTCCTGTGCAGAGGGGCTGGTCCAGCCACCGAACCCGTTCTGCCGCTCTCTCCTGCCGCACCCCACATTTCAAACTTCTGATCTTCTGTGTGGAAGGTCTTAGTTTTCCCCCAGGATCTTGGTAATATTAGGGATTGACATGAGATTTCTGAGTGCACCTGGGAGTGCAAGAATGCAAAGCCAGGGAAGAAGAGAGGGAGAGCTCTTATTTTCTTGTAGCCTCTCTCAACTGAACATCAATGAACTGAAAGACTGTGACTGAAATTATTAGAGTTCGTGGCCCAGATGATCTATTCTAATTCCATAAATTCAGTTTGTGGTGTCCATAAAGAAAATATGAAATATCCTACATAGGAGCCATTCTATCAAATGTTCATAAAGTTCCATCATCTTGAAGAAGGTTATTTTTGAACATTTAACAGGTGTGACAGTTACGCTTTTCGTTACTTTTCTTCACTCTGGGCACTAAAATAGCTGAAAAATGTTTGAAATTTTGAAACCATAATATAATTTACTAAAAATGTGTTGAGACTGAACTCCATATCTTGAAGTGTTCTTTCACACTCCTCCCGAAACCTTCCCGGCTCCCTCCACCTCTTTAGATAAATTATACTTCCAGCCAAATTTACTGATTGAAACAATCTCTAAGCCTTACTAATGATGCCAAATTTGAGAGCCAGCTGGAATCAGGTCATGGTGCTGTCTTGCAGCTGCTTTTAGAACGTATTTATCATTACAAGGAAACATATCCCTTCAGGTTTTGTATTCTAACTCCCCCAAAAATCCTCTGAAGAAAGTAATCTCTTTTCTAGAAAAAAAAAATCTTTTTCCCCATAATCTGAACACATTCCAGTCACTTACACAAAAGAGAAGCCATGCTAAATCTGTGTGGCGTTATCTGTTGCCATGAAGAAAATACAGAAAACTTCCACTAAGAGGACTGTTGGGAGGAAAATAGGGATGCTGCAACAGCAATGGAGGGACCAGAAGCAATCTGAGTCAGGAGGTGTGGGGATGACTTTGAAAGGCTCCTGTGCATTACCTGCGTACACGTTCAACGTCTGCATCAGTCCTCACGTATTTCTTAGCGCTCTCCCCTTTGCCCAGCGATGCTGCATCTTCTGGGTTGGCAAATGCCTGTTTCAAACACAAGCACACGAGAGATGTTAGCAGCCAAAATGTTTTATCCAGTCAAGGCAGCTTGCTATAAAGCTCACTCTCTTTACCAATGCCTCAATAACCTCACTTAACTTCCTGAAGGTAACACAATAGGGAACAATACAATGTCCACAGCATCACTGTTCTCTTGAGCCCAGCCTGTAAGCAGCTTGCATGCTGACAAATTAATACAATGCAATTTCTGCATTAATGAATCTAATTTCTGCATTTAGATGAAGCCTTCCTGCGAGATGGACAAGCCTGCAGCAAAGCCAGTGGGCTGACAGACCCAGGGACCTACAAGCCGAAGGTCTGAACTGCCCAAGCCTCCTTTTCACCATTCCTGACAAATTCTCTGCCAGTCCCTTTGGATCCCTTCCTTCTGCAGATGTCTGCGCAGCAGCAGCACCCAAGGGCCTTATTCCCATCCTCATTCATGACCAAGTGCCTCCCTTTCCTCTCAGGTACAAATTCTTCCACTTACATGGCCCATTGTGACCTCAAAACACTGCCACACACTGCTTGAAAACAACATTTAATTCAGGCAGTGCAGAGTGCAGTAGATCTCTCCCTGCTGCCACTGCAGTAGCGATGCATCCTGTGGACTCTTCAGGCTATGCACACATAAGTCAGGAAAATATTTTGATTTTAGGAGAGTTACATGATTGCTTTCTCGCCTTGATCCCTATTTGTGAAATATCTCAGCCTCAGAATTCTAGAGGTGCGTTAACAGTATCATCAGGAACATTTTACATTCTCTTGCTTCACTGCTTTCCTCTGCTTTTTCTTTCGAGACTTTTAAAATATTAAACAGAAAATTAAAATTACTTTACTAATTGTTCTGTTTGTGATATTACTAACATAATAAAACCAAGCACTCTAGATTAATAAGGGCCCTGGTGTCGTGCACGTCCACCTGGATCCACAGAGCAGCCCAGCTGAGCTCTCCTGCAGCAGGCAGGAGCAAAAAGCAGCATTTCAACAGAAGGCCTGCACCAAAAGCCTTGAGGCACACACCACCTCACAGAACAGATCTCACACAAACAGCCATGTGAGGCACACGCTGGGCTCTTTCAGCCCAGGACCAAGTGTTTCCTACAGGGACCACGAGCAGACCAGGAACAGGACAAACACATTTCCCAGGAGCACTTTCTTCTAAAGGAGATGCAGCTTCTACATTATTTGGTAAATCTCAGTGGATCTTTCATATTCTTATCTAGCCTACACATCAAACCACAAACTTTCAAATATTTTCAAATGTTTTCAGATATTTTCAAATTTGAAAATACAGTTTTCAGCCTGCCTCTCACTCCAGAAGAAAAATTATTTTCTTTTCGGATACTGACCTACCTGCAATGGGAAGACTATAACAATTAGAGAATGCAAAAAGCTTTTGAATTATTGGATGAAAGGGTTATAGATACATAAAAATCCAACCCTCCTTCCAACCCGACCAGTTGGTTATTCAGGTAACATAGCTCCATATCACACTTATTCTGCTTTATAAATTGGGTACCCTGGACATGAGCTTTCTGCAGAAAACAATGGAAATTGCAATTATGAAAAACTTTTCTTTAAATGACAGAAACGTTCAGAAGAGTAGAGTAAGTCAAATTCAACTGTAAGATCGTCTCATTATTATCTCCTAATTAGGTTAAAGGCATCGGCCATTTGAGACCAGCAGAGCAGCGAATCTCTCTGGAAGAGGGAGGAGGAAGGAAATGAACTGCAGCAGTATTTGAAAGTTGAAAAGAAATACCTGTGATATCTCTGTATTTCAATACAAATTTCAGTCTGTTCTCCCAGACAGTACTTCCCAATGATTACCTTTCTTGTCATCCTGAAGTACGCTGTTATCAGACTCATTAGCATCATCTTCAGAAGAACAATGCCTGCGTAAGTAGCGTAAGCCCGGAAGACTTCATTGTCAATTAACTGGGTCGATTTAGCCATTTTTCCCTTTCTCACTGACGACCTTTAAAAAACATTAAAGTTAGTTAAAGCTAACATCATTGCAATCCAAAGTTCTGACAACAACATTGTCTTAATAGCCTTGTTTTTGAGCATCACTGCAATAACAGCACAATTTTGCCACTGTGGAAAGTTTTTTTTCAAACAATTTCTCCCCAGTTTTTTTTTTTTTCACAATAGCATAATACCTTAAGATGATAAATTATATTATTTTGCTTCCATTATAACTGCTTATTAAACTGTCAAAGTACAAACTACAAAAATATTTAATGTAATTGCAGAAACAACATTTAGTCACAGAAATTAGTACTCTTTTGAAATAACACAAGGAGTTAGACCAATTTTAGAGCAATTCATTTGAACGAGCAAATTTTCCTAAGCAGTTACCAGGACAGAAAGAGTGTGTGACAATACTATGAACAGTACAGCATGTAAAAAGGAAAATTAGTATTGCCTACCCTTTTCTGTGTGCAAAATGACACAATTATAATTGCACTTCAGCTTTCAAACTAACCAGTATCTTCCTACCCAGCAGTAACTTGTGATCAAACCAAGTTGAACACGTATTTTTCCCCTTTGAGACCTTGTTCTTAAAAATTGCTTTTCGCATGACTCACGGGCAAAGATTAAGTTGTAATGACAAAAAGGAGAGGACTATTTCTGCTTTTATCATGGGAGGTTTAAACTAATGAAGTCTCTTTCCAATGAGACCGTAGCAAACCCGCGATCCCATGGAGGCAGTACCTTTTATCAACACCAGAAAGTTAAGAGGTGCTAAGGAGTGAATGCATGGAAAGAGAAAAGTACATCCCCATGCACAGTCAATTTTTGCCCTGCACAGAACCAGGCTTTTGCCCCACCAAGTGCTTCAACCATGCACTTAACGAGGAATCCACAAAACTAAAATGTCTTAGCTTCACTAGAGACAGAAATAAATTAACTTTTTTGTTATAGCTAATTTACTTCCTATGTTATAATTTTAACAACAGTAATGAAAATGTTAATATTCACTTGATTACAATTTTAATGATCTCTCATCTTTCAGCACAGTCAGCTATTGCCAAACGGGGAACTTGGTGAGCAGAGAGCACTATAGAGACATGCTCAGAGGGCACCCCGGGGTGGGGGAGTGGGTGGGATGGAGGAGAGCAGCTCCTCACTCAGTGAGAACAAATCCAGCCTTGCCTGGACATGTCTGCCGTGGTGATGGGATTGTGCTCCCCTTTTGTCGTTTCTAAAACAGTGCTCGAGTCACTGGGCCTAGCACAGGGTCTATGGACCGCGGGAAATTAATTCAGTGTAACTCTCCCTCCTCTCGCATTACAGTCCAGTTCTCAAGATAAACAGCGACTTGGCCAAGACTTTTCACAGAAATGGACAGTACCTGTTTCTGTTCGTTTTAAAAATATTGTTTCAATGTTTTAACAGAGCTCTTCTGCTACTTTGAACTTTGTATCACAGCAAAAAGCACACAGCGTTTCTCACAACAGAAATAAAGTAAATCCACAGCGTCAGAGCATTTTTCCCCAAGCTATGCTGAAAACACATCGAAGAATGATGCGCAGTCATGGGAAACTGTCCAGCAGCCCCTTGGGCGCTGCATTTATCCACTTTCCCTGGCTGCACTGCGGCCTCTCCGAGCTCCCACAATGCCCAGGAGCTGCCCTGGCTGCAGAACGGCAGCGCACGGAGCAGCCCGGGATTGCAGCAGCAGCGGGAACGCAAAAACAACCCCCGAACCGGGAACAGCGCAGGGCTTTAGGGGATGTGCTCGTTAGGGTCACAAACAGCCTCATCCACGTGGCTGATAATAACAATAACAGGAACAACAGTGATGTCTCTCTGCACGCCGTGCGGGCTCGGAGCAGCGGCCGGGCACAGCCGCTCCCGTGTCCCGGGCAGCGATGGCAGCGGGGACGGAGCCGCTCCCGTGTCCCGGGCAGCGATGGCAGCGGGGACGGAGCCGCTCCCGTGTCCGGGGCAGCGATGGCAGCGGGGACGGAGCCGCTCCCG
>VZTX01015846.1:62893-86986 GCA_013400915.1 Pardalotus punctatus
CCGGCGAGCCCGGGGAGAGAGGAGGAAACGTGGGAAAAGGAGCGAGGAAAAGCCCTCCCGTCTGAACAGCCTTGGACACGGGGAAACCAAAGGCTGTGGCCCAGACAGGCGCTGGAAGTGCCAGCCGAGTCCAGCGATTGTGTGCAAGTTCCCAGGCAGGCTCAGAGCTTACTAAAAGTACCCAAAGACTCCGTATTAGGCCCCTCCGTTGTTTTGGTGGGTCTTAAATGTTACCAAATTAAAAATGCTTGTACTGCCAAGCCATCAGCGCTGGCCGCAGACTTTTCCCACCAGGGTGCTGCAATGTGATGAACAGAGGAAAGCTGGGGTCCGAGCTTCCCAGGGCTTCCTCAGACAGAACTGTGCTGTTCCCACAGCGCTCCTCATCAGCAGGAGCAATGCTGTGACTAAGCAGCTCATCACGAGCAAGACTGAAAAAGACAGATACATGTACTCAGATGGCCAGCAAAGGTTTCAGAAATAATCCTAAAGATGTGCAGAGTCAGAAAGGGATGTAATTTTAGAGCTGCATCCTTGTGGAAGAACCCCTGCTGTGAGGTGCATGCACTCAGCGTTCATTAATTTTACTTCTGTGCTTCAGCCCATGTCCTGTCCTGTCCTGTCATGTCAAACACCCGTGTGACTCAGAATCATAAAACACTGCAAAACCCATTTGAGCAAGAACCGTAGCACCAGAACTGGTTTTAAATGTTGATAGGGGTTGGGCTCAACAACCTTCATTCTCACTAGCAGCAAACAGTGTTTCTGCTAAAGTCAACAAAAAAGCCTCACATGAGCATGGGTCCATCCCAGGGAATGGATTTATTTAAAAAACATGGAAGCGTTTCTGCAGCTCATGACTTACTTCAAGGCAGGAATTGTATCTTCATACTTCTTTTTTAATCACACCTAACACATGTCATAATCACATGGTGTGACTGAAATAAAACTGTAATTATTTTATCACACCACCTTTTTGTTTGTTTGGCATTCTAATCCTTATTCACAGTCAGTTTTAAAAGCAGGTAAACCTATTAAGTTAACAGTTAAAACACATTATTATACTTGAGAGAAAAAAGCTGGTAATTGATTTATACAAGTTCTTAGAATTGTACCTGGAAACACCAGGAAGTCAGGAGAAATGTTATTTTCAATAGTTGTAGGTACAATGCAAAAAGAAATACAGATGCCTCTAGAAAATGGACAGTTTCCATGCTGTCCTTTGGATTTTACATTCCAGTTTTTCAGATTCTGGAAATTCAGGCTGATTTATGGGACTTTGGAAAGACACTTCTGAAATTGGGAAAGCTGCTACACTGCCAGTCCTTGAATTTTGAGGCAAACACCTTGTTAATTTTTTCCTACCCTCTCTGAATACCCCTAATTCTGAGAAAGAAGATTAGGAGGAAGGGAGAAGGCCAGGAAGGGAGGAAAAAGAGGAAAGAAGGAGAAAAGAGGAAGAATTAATAAAAAAAAAACACAAGATAAGGAAAAACTGGGAAAGAGAAAAATATAAAAAGAGACTATAGAAAGAGGAAGGAGAGGGCATGAGAAGATAAGAGAAAAGAAAAAAGGGAATTAAAAAAAAAAGAAAAATATAAAAAAAAAAGGAAATAAAATCAGAGAAAATGAGAGAAATTAAAAAATAAAAAGAGGAAAAAAAACCAAACCAAACAAGACTGAAATAAAGGGGGAGAAAAGAAACATAGAGGGGAATGAAAAAGAAAGAAACAAGAGAAGCCAAGATTTCTTGCAGACCCTGAACCTCTTAAAAGGTCCAGGAAGAGTGCAAAAGTGGGGCCGTGGTCTGTAAAGCAGAAGTGAACTTGTGCTCGAGGTCTGTTTTGTTCTCCAAGTTCAGCAGCAGCACAAAGCGTCTGTAGAACACTGGAGAAGTGCTGAGCTCTGAGCAGGCTGGGCACAAAACTGCGCTCTAGTGGCTCCTGAAGGGCCCATTCCCACATCCCCACCGTCCTCACGCCTGTGAAGTGGCCCCTGGATGCTGACGGGATTACTCTGTAAATCAGGGATGCCACAGCCCAGAGCCCAGGCTTACACTGAGCTGAAGGGTTTGATCTTGCAAACCTCATTCATGGGAACAACCCTTTTTCATGACAATTTTCCCATTAACTTGAAGAACTGTCCATATAGGCAGAGACAGCAGAATCAGGACACAAGTTTGGGGTCAGCATAAAAGCGAGAATAAAAGAGTGTCTCATTTAACCTCCAGCAAGGAATAGATACTCCCCAGGAAGGCCAGATAAGTGCAGTCGTTCTCTTTGAACGGGGAGGGGAAAAGAGGCAGGTATTGATCAGACTTGTTCTGTCCTGTCTCCTTCTCCGGCTCCATTTATTCACCCTAATTAGGGGGGTAAAGAGGGCACTGACAGGACGTTTTCACCACCCCTCAAGCTTGAGTTCAGCACCCACTTGATAATATAGAGTAGTTGTTTCTTCAAGTAAAATCAGAAAATTTTGTCTCCTTCATTAAATAAACCAGTGCTTTACAGAGTAAAACAAATGAACACCAAGATTCAGTCCATATTTTAACTAAAAATCTGAAATGCCATTTAAATACCACAAGAAAAGTGTTACAAAATTGTTTAGTGTGATGGACCAGAGTCAGTTTTTGTGCCACTCTATTAAAACCTGCACCTTCTGGTTAGGAAGCCCTTTCACTACATCAAATGTTGACACCTATGCAATTTCGCTGTGATTCACACAGGTCTTCATAAGATCTCAAGCTGCTGTCTGGTTCCTCTAGGGAACTGCTTCAAAAACAGCAAGAAAGGATTATTGTTCCTCTGGGAATTCTTCCTGCTGGGTATAGCTCAGTGAAGGCTTCTCTGCCATAAGTTGCCTTTTGGTCGAGCTGCTAGCACCGAAAGTGCAGTGTCCATCCATCTGTCTCTTGTATCCATGCCACTGTTTAGAGGACAATTCTCAGTATTGGAATCTGCCTTTTTTTCAGAGATCCAGATGCTCACCTGGGAGACAGAAACAGTCATAAATGATTGAAGTGACCAGTCACACCCACAAGCAGTGAGAGAAAAGGATACAAACTCCACGAAGCACAGGAGTGGTCATATCTGCTGGTTATATGCCCAGTTATTTATCATTTATACATTGGGCAGAGGCCCCACAAAGCTCATTTACTGCTCATTATCAAGTTATCCTCTAAAGTTGCTTAGTGTAGTCCTCTGGTGTCCAAGTCACAGGTTGAGAGGAGCTGTGTAATGAATTTCTTTAAGTTAGAGGAGAGTGCCCAGAGCACTTGTCTGTGAGTTCTATTTGAGTGTGAGCTGCTCCGATGCAAGGGTTAAGAGGCAGGCTGTGTAGTCAGTGTGAGGCAAACGTCACAGTTTTAAAAAATCAATTATCTGCAATTACAGGGCCTACTCCAACAGTACCTTTGCAGTATGCAGAGCTCCCCCAGGTAGCACAGCTATTTTTATTAGTAACCTCCCCTCCTCCAGCTCTCTATACAGAGCCAAGTTTAGAGTCAGCAAAATTACTTGGAACCAGCACATTTTATCCCCAACAGGCCAAGCAACCACAATTAAACTGTATTACCATACATTAGGCTTTAAAGGGGTTCCTTTAGTGCAGTATATGAAAGGCTGTAAGGAGAGAGAGGCAAAGGAGAAGACAAACATTCCATGTGTAAGAGGTTAAAATCCTCCTCCATGTCTGTCCATTGACTTCAGTTGGCTGGGGATGAAAACCGACAATTCAATATTTAACAATCAGCAGCTTTGCTTAGTCAGCAAGAACAGAAACAATTGAAGGTCCAGAGCCTTCCCCACGCTCTTTCTGCCTTCCTGAATCTGCACTCAGTTGCAGCAGCTCTCTCCTAACAGCAATGACACTCCGCAGGCTTGGCTGTTGGGTATTTTCTGTTGTGGTGCAAGATCGCTCCTCGTGGTTTTATGGGGCAGCAGTAGACTTTAATAGTCACCCGAGACAATTATTCAGATACTGTATTGTGCAGTAAGATTGCTCGTGAACAGCTGCAGAAATACTTAGCAGAAATACACTCCCTAAAGCCCTGGGATGGGAAATAAAAACAAACAAACCACAGCAGCAAGACAAGAGTCTGCATCTTGCTCCATCTTTTAGCTTGTAGAGAACAGGCGTTGTGTAACTGATTTAAAAGTTAATTGGGACAGGGATCATTTTTCATTTAGTGGTCCATATAATGCCCAGTAATAATAGGCTACTAATACATATTCAGTCACTACTCAAACACAAATCCTCCTTGGGAGAGCTGTGACCCAGTATATGGTTCTTTGCCAGGCAATTCTCATTAAAAAGATAAAGAGGTGATAACACAGGGATGCAATTATTCTCTCCAGTAGTGATGATCTTCTTTGGTGCAATCCTGTTTACAAAGAACATCACAAAATCATACATTCCTCTGGTAAATGTGGGCAATTTTCTTTCTCAAATCTTCAACCTTGCCATTCTGATGACTACTGTGCCTTAACAAAAATACCATTTCTTTTTTTTTTTTTCCCCTCCAAGCCACAATAACCAGTGTTTCTCTGTTGCACTCTGCTGCAACTAATTGATTTCCTTGCCATTGCAATTCTAACTAGTCCTGGTGAAAATCTTTTGGTTGATGTAACATATTGTGGCTTAAGGCTGGTGCTCTCTGTTGTTTTTAGTCTCAAAATACAAAGGGATTTTCAGCTGCACTGTCAATTTTGTTTGAATAAAGATTGCTCATAAGAACATAAAATTTTATGGAATCTCGTAATAGGTATCTGGTCATCAAATCCTGCCTCCAGTTCAGGACTCAGGAGGATCTGACAGTACAGCAGGAGAAGAGAAGTACACTTGCTCAGTTTAGACTCTGAGAGGCTCTGTTTGTTTTTAAATTCAGCTGGGCAGGTGGTGGGGGCTCCATAGGCTCTGCTAACCCACGGCTCTGCTTTTCTCCTAAGACACACTTGGAATATATCCTCACCATTTTGTCCCAGGATGGCTGTGCAGGCAGAGTCAAGCTGGGACAATGTTTTGTACAAAATACAGTGCATGATATGTTGGGAATTTAGTGGCTGAAAGACTGCTTGTTCACTTTTTACTCATGTGTGCCTCAGTGAAGTTGCTCTTGATTTATAGCTGGATCAGCAAAATCAGAATCAGACCCTTGCTGCTCATTTCTGCAGGAGCAGGACTGGGCCTCGTGTGCTCTTGTGCTCATTATATATCTCAGTACCAGGTCTCTCAGCTTTGATTCATAGGGTTCTCTTTAATTTGGTACATGCAGGCTTCCAGACTAGATCACATAGCGGCAGGATAACAATCCTCAGGAGAGCATTTCAGCTTGAGAAATTCATGAAGAGGGTGACTTTGCTGCTTACCTTCAATGACACTTGTGGAATAGGAAAGAGAAGAGTGAATGAAATGGAATTGCCAGCCCGTTTCAGAATGTATGCTCTGTTATACGGCAGATGACAAATAGCGTCCTCAACAACATAATTCTGGGAGCTGTGCAAGTTTCTGTTGGGTTGTTGTTTTTTCTTTGCTGCAATCTGTCTTTTCACATTTAGGCTAGGTTTTTCTTCCCGGTGTGCAGTGCACACAGAGCTCTGAAATACTCCCTTGTGCCCTTCTGCAGGGAAGGTGTCCACAGGCCTTGGCTGGGGTGAAGGCGAGCAGGAGGAGCAGAGCTTTTTCTACCCTGCAGCAGGGAAACACCTGGAATTCCCCCCTTTTCTGTTCCCATCTCCAGCCCTCTGACGAGGAGTGTTGAGTTCAGGGTGGGAGAGCTCACTGTTACAGACCCGGGCACGTCTCTCCCTCGTGGAGCGGGACACGCCGCTTTCCCGACCGGGAAAAGTCAAATGTGTGCCTCCTTAATGGGAGGGATGGCAAAACAGCAACCTTGCCTTCCTCCAGCGGGAATGAGCCACCCTGCTGCTGGAGAAGGCATTTTACTCTGTATTTGGGTGTACTGCAGCTGAGGGAAAACGGCAGTATCTCCAGTGAATCATCAATACATGCGTGTGTACAGAATGAGGGTAGGAGAGTAAGAGAAAATGAGAAAGGGCTCCTAAAAGAATAAACAGTAAGAATCTTCCCGCTTTAAGAACAGCAGGATTTTGCCCCGTTCTGTGCAAGATCAGCTTCCCACGCTGCTGGCTACACCAAGACTATTGGGAAGGGAGCTGCTGACGCTTCTCACCCTGCCCTGTTCCCACTCAGGTGTGTTTGCAGCAGGCACTGCTGGCTGCCGGGGGCACCGTTAAGGGGCTTTGCCCTGCCTGATGCACCCACCCACCCACCCCACTGCTTCCCAGTGCGGAGCAGCCAGCGCAAGGAGCAGCTCAGCAGCACCAGTGAGCCCCTCCAGCTGCCCTGCAAAACCTTCCAAGCCAAGGGCAAATCCTAGCCCCGTGTTCTTACATTTTATATATGTTCACCAGTACCCTTCAGTCACGTTTTCTTTAAATCTTTCTTGAAGTCACTTCAGCCATTTAATTCTGAAATTTCAGGTGCACCATCTAATTTTTAGCCTCTGAAAAGCCTCCCTGAAACTGTGCCCTCTCTACTTTTGAAAACAGTTCAGGGACTCATCACTCCTTCTTGCCACTCAGTATTCCCTCTACTCTTGCCTTGACAAGGCAGATAAATTTATATTAATGCTACATAAGGGAGGTCAAGGGCACATTAAAGTGGCCTGATTTGCCTGCATGCAGAGTTTCTGCTACTGGCCTTCCACAGAAGGTGCTGTTAAACTCTGTGGACATTCCATTAATTCCATGGGAAGCAGTGCAAGTTTCCTTCCTTTACTAAACTTTATTGAACAAACAAGCCACCTAGAAAGGGTCATGACCTTATACAATATGTTCAGAAACACCTAAAATATAGCTATTGCTTAATGAGCTAGACTGACTTGAATTCAAGTTTTTTAATACTATTCTTGCAGAAATAAACATAGTTGATTTGTTTCTTCCACTGCAATAGACCCAATCTACATCCTATTGAATCCAACAGATTTTTTTTTTCCTAATTTTTGCTATATGGCTCACACAGTTAAGCAGCACACGAAGATTTCACTCATTTTCATGCTTTCAAAAAATAACCCCAGTCACAAGCAGCGGCCTCTCCTCTAAACATGAATTTTCCTGTTGGTAAAGGAGATCCAGAGTGGATGTTGAACGAGTAGGGCCCATCTGCAGCTCACTCTCCCAAGTGCAGAGAGCACCAGCAATGGCATCTATTTCCTAAGAACTTTACCCTCCAACAGCTGGAGATAACTTATCCGAACAAACATGGATGGGACAAAGTTTCCAGGCAGCCAGACCATGCCAGCCAGTAAATCTGGTACCTCTGATAAAGCAGCAAACTTCATTTGTCACTTCTGCACTTTTGTGCAATAGTTTTAACAAACACAGGTTATATACAGGGTGCAAATTCCTCGGAGAATCAAAGTTCATTGCGTAGCACTGGAAGGAAGGAAAATACTATTGTATTGTATTGTATTGTATTGTATTGTATTGTATTGTATTGTATTGTATTGAATTGTATTGTATTGAATTGAATTGTATTAAATTGTATTGTATTAAATTGTCTTGTATTTCTACAGAATGAATGGTTAAACCAGAATTTCTAATTTCTTCAGAATGCTGGTTAAAACTACTAGCCAGAGGTTTTCTTAGTCTTTGTCAGTTTGATTTACATATTGGGAATGTTGGAGGTTTAAGACAGCTTGTAAAGAAACAAGTTTAATTTCTCCCCTTTTTTGGTGGTATCAATTGTCTAAGTGCAGCATGCTTTATTAAAAAGAACATGAGTTCTGTTGTTTGATGTTTTAACTGGAGCAGTGGCTCCAGGTTCCAGTTTAGCTACATGCTTCAAAAGCATAAAATAAGAGTCAAACCTGTACAACACCTGAAAGTGGGTATATATGCTTAACTGTGCGATTGCATTAATGTTAATAATGTGTATATTGCACAAAATTTGACCATAACTCATTGCAACATTTAGGCTTATTGGAGCAGTAATATTTTTGAATTTTATTTTTTCTGCTAGTTTAACAAACAATAAGAGACAGTGATGGGAAGATCCAAAAGTTGTGCATGTTGAGGCCTGATGATGTATTGCACAATGCAGTGATGGTTCCTGTTACATTTGTGGAAATACATGAAAGAAACTGCAGAGGGATTTGTGCAGAAGGAGCTGAGGTGTTTGTGGGATCTCCCTGTGCTGGCCTTATGGGGCTGAATGAGGAGAACTTTTCCCACAGTGCTGAACTTCTTCCTTGTAGCCTGCAGGTGTCTGGTGCAACTCAGCATTGCTGGTGTTTGTCATCATGTTCCAAGTCCTTTGACACTTGTTTTTTTTCCTGAAATCCAAGTGCTTCAGGCAGGTGAATCTCTGAGAATTTCTCTTGTAATCCTTTGTGCTAGCAGGGGAGGAAGAGTTAAAAAATGTGTCCGAATACAGCCCTAAGGCTCAAAAAACAACACACATAGCACGGAGAAACATAACCCTCATTCAAAAAGAGAAAATCCATTTTAAATATTTTCACTTCCAGTCTTTTCTTTTTCTAGACTTGATTTTTTTCAAAACATTGGTTTACTTCCTGAATCAGTTCCTTTGGTTTTAGCTTGGGTCAAAGGTTTGGCAACTGTTTCCCCATATTTTTATTTGAATTAGACTATCCTGATTTTTATATTGTCTATTAAAACAGTATTTAAAAACTGCAAAGTCTGCAAGGCCTACTCTCCTGGTCAGTACAGAGTGCTCTTAATGGAAATTAATTGTATCATGCCTATAGACCTTGGAGCAGTTCTGCAGATATTAGATTCTTAGACATCTGTGGTGTTTTATTATTGATTAAAGAATGAGAGCAAATCTCATGGTTTAAGACCTTGTACTGGGATTTATGAATTACTCCTTTTCCTCTGTGACCCTTGGCAGGTCATCGAATCTGTCTTTCAGTTTCCCATCCGTGAAGCAGGGAATAATGATGATTTTCTGCTGCTGCTCTTTGTCCATCATGCCCACTTAGACAGTGCACTCTTTGGAACAGGACTTGCTACTGGGCACTGCAAAGAAATTTCATTCTGACTAAGGACTTGCAGCTGTAATACAAATAATTAATATCAGCATTAAACAGTCAAAGGTATTACATCCAAGATGCATTTGGCCTGAGGCCCACATAGTTCTTAAAATGATGGATTTTTAATTGATTATTTGGAATGAGACCTTTTCTCAGACTAGCTAAATCGCTTAAGACCCACGCAGAGCCGCTATATTTAGAGGTGAGGAGGTGGCAGAGTAATTCTTCAAGTGCTGTTTCTAATAAGCCAGGTGAGTGACAGCGTGTGAGCGCTGCCTCCTCTAAAGCAAACATGACTCACAGCCCCCAGGCTGCAGGCATGTGCACGTTAGAAATGGTATTGAACCGTCCACGTTCAAGGAGCAAGGAAATACAGCCAGCCTCATAAACACTGAATGTCATAATTTCGGGTTAGTACCACAGGGCCGTCTTTCCATGGCTTAGCATCTCTAAATGCAGCAAAATGCAGGAGTGTGCAAAACCGGGGCAGGGTTAGGGAGTAAACAAGGCAGAATCTTCACCCCACAGCACACGTTGGTGCTTTCAGAAAGCACTCTGCAGAAATGACATCTTTTTAAGAGTAAGAGTATTTCCAGTGTCCAAGTCAAAGGCCAAATGGGAATGGCCACCTTGATGTGCTGATGTTTAATTCTTGTTGGAATGGGTGCACACACACAGACACACAGACAGACACACAGACACAGACACAGACACACAGACATACAAATACACACACACAGACACATAAATACACATACACAGACACAGACACACACACCCACACAGACACACAGACACATCACACACACACAAATACACACTTGCACACTCACACACACTCACACACACACACACACACAGGCTGCTTCCCAGGCATTTCTTGTCCCAAACAATTCCCAGCACCCATGAATGGTCCCTGTCGCTCAGAGTCGTGGTGAAATGAAGCAATGCCATCAGAAACTGCCAAGAGGAGCATGGGAGGAGTGAGCACCACCCCGTGCCTTTTCACAGCTCTGAGCAAAGCTAAAATAAGCAGCGAAACAGGGAGAAACTGCTTTCCCAGTGGGAGCAGAACATTCTGGCTCCTTGGAAGATGCTTGATGTCATTTGTGCTCCTGGGGACAATGGGCCAAATTAATTCTTCTTTTGTGTCCTAAGCTTGTCAGTGACCTTGGCACTCAGGCACATTGCACTGTTTCTTTTTCTGTGAGATTACCCAAGGCAAGCTCTTCTCTGGGAAACGGAGTATTGCCAGGAACTCCCACTGATGCAACAGCTTTCTTTCATCACAAGCTGCAAGGTTAAAAGCACACTTTGGTTTTAAATGCAGTAACAACGCTGGCCCAGGCTCTGGAATAGCTGCATATTTGTTCCAGCAGATTCTTATTAAAGAGGTGAATGGCTGCATGAAAAATTAAGTCAGCCAGTCAGGTAGTTTCACTAGAAATCAAACATGGTCCTTCTTCCCTCAATTATTGCCTCTTCTTGAATAGTTCCTGTGTTTCATTCCCAACTATTTGCATTCAGTAAGCATGAAGAAAGGTGGAAAACACAATGCAGAGGTTTTAGTTCTGCGTTTCCTCACCTCTTTGCTTCCTTTAGAGCAAGCAAAACATTGACTTTTCAGTCTCCTCGCAGTTGTGTTGCTGGGCATTGAAGCCGGTGACAGGTGAGAACAAGGCACAATTCTGCTCAACAGTGTCTGCCCATCTCTGCTATGGCTAATGACAGCTCCCCATGGCAAAAAACACACAATTGTTACCCCGTGGTTTCACAGCAGACCGGGAATCTCTGCCTTTTACAACATCTCCTTCACGTGGACCTGGGGAAACCCGACAGGTCTGGAAAGTGAAGTGTTCGCCAGTAGCAAGAATGTGGTAATGAAAGATGTTCGGTGTCCTCCCACCTTCCTGCGAGCAGCTTCAACTCTGACCCACTTTACAGGGTGGTGTCCCCTGCAATCCTTGGCCTTTTGAAGACTGATGTGTGTAAATAACTGTATAATACTAAAATACAATGTCTTTCATCATTGGAAAGAGGCTGCCAAGTCCTGAAACTACCAGGGTGTATCAGACACAAGGTTCATCGGGTTCCTGGGGGTGTTGAACAAGCCTAAGGAAAGTATAGGGAAACTGAGAATTTGTAACAGCTGCAATGGGTAGTGCCTTGTGTAAAATCTCTTAACTGGAAGTATTTCATGCAAGTTTTTGCCAAAGATTCAGATTTTGTTCTATTTTCAGAAGTTCCTATATTTCCACACCACTACAGTTAACTATTTAGCTGGGGGCAACCAAATTAACTACTTTGTCAGTTTAAGCTGCTCAGTTTACAGTTGCCAAATATCTGAAGTATAAAATTTTATGTATTTTCCTAACATTTGTTCCTCAAAATTAATAATTCTATAGATAATTTTCATGGTCTGTATAAATATCCAGACCCTTTTTGTACCTTGTCAAGTTCTTGGCTTCCAAGAGAAATTAATATCAAAGTCCAATTATAAGCTGAGTAAAAAAGTAGTTTTTTTCAGGGCTGGATTTTATTCCTCCTAATGGCACGGAGCTGAATTTGTCTTCTGATTCCGTGTTATGAGACAGTGAGAAAATAAGCTCCCTATATCTTTGTTACTGATACACACTCTCAGGATTATCCGTTTTGTAAAGGACAGTCTTATTATCCTTATTTAACTAAGAGACAACAGTTTCAGGGATAGATGGAGTGATTAGCCGTTGAATCATACTTATGTTTCAGGCGAATATTTGCAGCTTTTTCCTTCCTTAATATTTGCCACAACCACAGCCAACTTCCAAGCCCGGCTGTCCATGCCCTTGCTGTGCCCCCCCACTTTAGCTGCTCCATTTGACCCTCTCTCCTGCAGGAGCGCTGCCTCCAAAGTCCGACAGAAACAGGGGAAGATCCCTGTTAATTACACAATGTCTGTAGTCAGGTCATGGGGGAGTGACGTGTTAAAGGCAGAGTTGAGAGTCTTGATTTTTCCTCTTCTGACTCAGCCTGGGAAGATTGACACCATTTCCAGACTGTTTCAGTCTCTCTGAGAGAGGATTAGGATTTAGTTTTATAGTTTATGTAGAAAAATTCTGATATATAAGCTGACCTTTTCTCCTAAACCCAGGATTCTTTTGGTGCCTGTTTATTCCCTTTAAGTTTCTACTTAATGGGTTGTTACCCTGAGTCGTAGGTTTTGTTTACTGCAAGATCTAACTTGCTTCCTTTGTCTGCCCCCACGATACAGGACTTTAATGTGGCAATCACATCCCCTATAAGCCATTAGTCTAATCAGTGCAACTCTTGAGGACGCTGATAAATCACCAATAATCTGAACCCCAGGTTCTTTCCAAGGACCCTGAGTCAAAGGGCTTTGCTGCTCCTGTCGTTCTGGGTAATGAGCTCTGCCCTGGAAGGACACAGAAAATGTGCCTTGATAGCTGAAAAATGTTTGAGATCCTTTCTCCGAGCAGGACTGTGATTCTCCTGCATTTCAGTAAAATGCTTACAAGCTAATTTAGCCAGTGTGCTGGTGGTGCTTAGGTGGGGATGCTTGACCACTAAAAACTGAACTGGCAAGCTACATGCTCCTTTCTGCTTAAAGTCACTTAAGGGAAGGGGAAGTGATTATCTGGAGTGAGCTGTCAACCTTTATGCCAGCCTTCCTCCCGAGGTGATTTATAAAACAGCTAAGATAACCTCTGGGGGGGAGCTTTGCAATGAAAATAGCAAGTGATTCTTATTCTAATGAACATAACACTGTCACAAGTTTAAAGTTCAAACCTGAGGTACGAAGGTTTGGGGGAAAAAAAGAGCCCATAAAATATGAATGTGACAGCATGTGTGTTCCTTTCCTGCACAGTGTATGAAACGGGAGAAACAGGCAAACTTTATTTTTCTAATGAGGTTTAAAATATTGTTCAGTCTTTATTAGGCAGAAGGTCCTCAATACCAGTTGTTTTTTTGGTTGCTGGGCTCTTTGTTTCCTTCACAAGTGCCCTGATTAAGACGAGGCATTTTTCTGATAGCAAGTTGTGCTGTGCCCTTTGGTCCTTCAGCATTGCATAATGTCCTGTCACAACTGGCACTCAGTGAATAACCCTTGGTTGGCAGCTGTGGCCAACAGGCAGAGGGCTGAATGGGCTACAGGAATTCAAACTGCTGGTGGAGGCTTGTCCTGACCAGCATTTAAAAACAACAAATGACAATTTATTGCAGAACTTATTTCTTCCTATTCTGTTAACTAAAAAAAAAAAAAAAAGGAAAAAAAAAAAGAAAAGAAAAGAAAAGAAAAGAAAAGAAAAGAAAAGAAAAGAAAAGAGTATCCTATTGCTGGGTATTTGACAGCTTTCATTGATATCTAGCTTACTTCAGAACTGCTTTAAAAATAAAATCAAACCCTTTTCTAGAAACTGTTACATGCAAAACCACAACAACTGATTAGAAAGTTTATACATCAATGGCAGGTTAACGTGGCCCTGACCTTACCCAGCACATTTCTTATGACTGGAGCTGTGTGAATGCCATTTAGGCAGGGAACCGTGCTGCCTGCAGCTTGCTGAGGCTCAGAGCTTTCACTTTCTAGCCAGCACCCTTCTGTCTCAAGGCTAGAGCTGCCCTACATCCCTGCTATCAGCTGAAACACAAAGTGAACTAAAACTTTAACAAAGCTCTAAAAATGTTTAATTCTGTTATTAGCTAAACTCCTAAAGCCATGTCTCACCTTGAAACCTTTGATTCGCAGGAAGCTCCCCTGTTCCAGCCTGGGGGCTGGCTGGAAGCTGCCGGGGGATGTGGGGTGGTGCTGGCTCGTGGGATTCAGAATTCCCATGGGGATCTGTCACCCCAGCCATCCCCAGGCAGGCCCAGAAGGGCACGACAGGCACCTGACAAACTCCTGCTCAGGGGAATGGGGAGATCTCCAGTGGACAGCAGTGGAATGAGCTGGAGGAGGCAGCATTGAAAGTGTCAGAGATCGAAAGAAATCCCTCCTGCTCGTTGGGCAGAGTTGGTGTGAGCGGAACAGAAATGTCCCCAGCTGTCACTGCCGTGCCCCTGCTCCGGCTCCCAGCACACTGGACATCCTGAACCAGCAGCAATGTCCACTTGGTGCCCTCGCTTCTCCTCCCGTGTCAGTGCAAGCTGTGCATTACAGACAGGTACCGGCTGGACTGAACACACAAGGAGTTAAAAAAACAGGAACTATAACTGTGCTTTCCACTGGGCCACGTGCTTTCAGCTCACTTTCCTGGGTTGTGAAAAAAAGAATACAGTTCAAACTGCTTTCGAAAAACAAAAACCTGCTTGGGCAGTATATTCTTAAGCTGTGTCTGTTGAAGTAACTAACTGGTGGGACAGATGGTAGGTAAAAGAAAAATGAATCTCCAGGAAACCCCAAAATCCCCCTTGAATTTTTGAAAAAGCAAAAAAACCCAAGGAAAATTAAGAGATCTTTTCATACTCCAACTGTTTCCAAATGATGGACACTCCCACACCATCAGGAGGTTTGTGTTTACTTTGGGAACCTGGCTGCTCGAGGGACCTTTGTGGTGTAAAATGCACCGAGTACTGCAGTGAAAAATGCACTTTGAGTGGGGACAATGCAGCTCAGTTTGCTCCCCCACATTAATGTCTCCTGAGACAGGGCCAGCACAGATTTGGGCTAGGCAATACAAAAACACTTGTTAAAAAAATCAGGAAATTACTGGAAGTTATTTCTCTCTTTTTCAACAAAATTTGGATTTCCACAGCGGGAATAAAATCAGTAGTTCCTGGTACATCCAAATCTTAGTATCACAACAGCTTTGAAGGTAATAAAAATAAGCAGCCTCTCTATTTTCCATTAGCAGGTGTCTGAAGCTTTGTTGAGACTCCTACCGGCACAGAGATGCTAAATGCAGTACTTTGCCACCGTCATGGGGTGATTTATCTGTGGAGTATAATTTTTTATGCAGCTGTTATACCTCAAGTGGTAAATAAGGCTTTGTCTGGGCTCCAAAACTGTGCCACTTTAAATATACCGCTGTAATTAAAGTAACACAAGCCATTGGCTGCCGTTACAGCCCTGTAAAACATCGTTGTGCCGTGTGCTTGTCCCTGTACAGCCAGGGGAGCAGGGGGATTTTGCACACTGGAGGGTTTTATTGATGTTACTGTTGCATCTAGAAGAAAAAACCAGCAGCCAAAACGTTATGGTGGAAAAGGTCTTCAGTGTAGGTAAAGTCTAAATCAGAAAGATTGTGAGCAGCTTCAGGTACAAACTACGTTTTCCTGTGGCCAGGGATAATGGTAGCACATCATAGTCTGCATTAAATATCATTAACAATGACAAGAGGGTGGCAAAAACATTTCTCCAAGACAGGAAAATACAAGGTTTGTGGCAGTAGCATCAGCAGCCTTACCACTGAGCACAGAAGGATTTCTTAGCATCCAAGTCATGTGCAGAATAAGACCTTTTTATGTTTTCTATCAGAAGCCACATTGTCACCATAAAGTCACTCCTGAGAACTGAAGTCTGTGCCATTGGAAAAAATTGCCAAATATCTTCAGTACTTGGAGTATAGTATTTGTTTTCTAATCCCAAATAAGCAGTGAAAAACAATTCTTGACAGGGGTTTACAGTCAGGATTGCAGCAGGGTAACTCTTATTTTAATGCCTGATGTAAAAAAATCAGATTCACTTAAATTAATTGCCTTTCTGCAAGGCAGAGCAATTTAGAGAATACCCGCCTGGAAAATTTCTGTGGGTTCTCTGCGTTATTTTCCCAGCAAGACAAAGATCAACATGATATTCAGTATCTGAGAGAAAGGCTTTAAAGGCTTTAAATGGTGTGCCCCACACACCAAACCCTTGGTCTGGTTGTCACACTGTTGAGTATTTTGAAAAGGCTTCTTTTTTCTTTCCTGTAAAAATTGTAGTGGCTTTAATTCATCCTTATGTAAGTAGAGTCATTATTTAGGATCTTCGTTTTTCCTCTGCTCTTATTTGGGATTCTTTATTTCTATATTTGGCCCTGCTGTTAATTTGTAAGGGAGCCACAATTTCTCTGTACCATAACTGACCCATCTCTGGCATGGCAAATAACATTCCTTGCCTATCTGACAGAAACGTGCCAGACTTAATTAGCAGCAGACAATGTTTTCAGAAGTGACTGGTTAGAGACATCCTGTGAAAATTGACGCCCTTCAAGACTATCAGGTTGAGCCTCTGGATACGCGTTCACACTGAAAATTCACAAATAACTTGAAAAACAGTTGGTGCACTGATAAGATGCATCTTAAACACATTACTGCATATCACAGCAAATATATTAATGGTTATTTTCATGCACATGTTTTGAAACTTATTCCTTCCCTTATTCAAGGCCAAAGACTTGAAATCCTGCCTACTCTGGATTGGTGTATTCCATTTTTTCTAGCAGAGAAGGGCAAACTCTGCCCATCCCACTGGCAAAACCCAGAGGTGAAATACTCCATGGAGAACGAGAAGAAATAATTTTAAAAGTTTGGATTCTAGCTTAGATCTGCTTAGGATTTTACAGCTCCATCAGGATTTTACAACTCCATGAAAGCGTGCTTGTGTGACTGCCAAAATCCTTCACGGGGAAAAATACGTGTTGTGATTTCTCCAGCACGCTGAAGCAGCGCCACTGGCACAGCACACCCGAGCGCTGTACAGCTGTTCTGTGATGGATCTCTTCTTGCTGACCTGATTTCCACCGCTGTCAGCTCAACCCAGCACTGTAAACTTCTCAGGGCGATTGGAAAACATTCCTCTGAAGCATGTGAGCAAACATCAGCTGCGGGCGCTGCGCTGGCGCTGATCTCATCAATGTAACCTCTCTGCAGTGGGGCAGCACAGCTCCGCTGCCTTTTTCTTCTGGCAGCTGCCTGGATTTTAACAGCTAGCTGCAATCATATGAAACATCTCCCTGCCTTTTTTTTAGCAGGAAGCATGATTCTTTTCTCTTGGAAGGAGCCAGACCCATTTGTGTGCTCTACCATCTATAAGTAAATGTAAGAACTGATCTGAATTCAGTGTTTATTTTCAGGTAGTGCAGTGTGGTAACCTGAGAGACACAAATCCATTGCAAGTCTTCCTTGGAGAACGTGAACTTGAAATTCTGAAAAGCCCCTGGAGCCAAAGGTGTCTCCTCATCCCTTGAAACCCTTGCCAAACGTTTTTTCTGTTACAGCTTGAGGCTTTCCTCCGGAACAGGTGCCCAGGTGGAGAAAGGCAAATGTCATGGTGCCGTGGCTGTCACTGGCGAGCCCTGCAGCCCCTGCGCTCCCCTTGGGCATCGCTGGGCACGGGGGCTCCTCCTCCAGCACTGCAGCTCGGCCAGGGAGCTGGGAGGGAAATCAGGGCGTCCTCGTGTTTTCTTGTCCTGTCGGATCCCCGTGTGATAGCCAAAACCGGGTTTGCATTCCTCCACCTTCATCTCTCCTGCCACAAATATAATTACTTGATGTTCATCTCGCTAAGAAATTTCGTATCTAAGATCTTCACAAAGTCTGTCAAGGAGAAAGCAATACAGAGAAAAGCTGAGAAACTCAAATGTGGTTTTAGGTCAATGTGCATTATGAAAGTGACAAAACTACTGATGTACAAACACTTCTGTATCTAACTGTGAAATGGGAGCACCTAATACCAAATTGATTTCACTATTATTCCCTTTCTATCTTTCTTTTTGAGTTTGGGCTTTCTTCCTGTAACAGTATCAATTATTTTTCAATAGTGTCTTGCATCCCTTCCTTTCTCATCTCTTTTTCAGTACCACCCTTTTCTCTGCTAAATCATCAAAGATATTTTTGTTCTTTTATTGTGGCAGAGTCTGTAAACACGACCTCAGAAAGAGAATTTCTAAGTACGAGCATTTGTGATGCATTTGCACTAAAAGCTTTGAATTGCTACCTTTGATAAAGCTATTTGGTCTGATTATATTGTTTTGGAATCACACATGCAGGCGCACCTCTCTAAAAAAAAATGAATTTTTCAAAATGTACTATATGGCATGTCTCAAAATGGAGGAGGATTATTTTTAAGCTCAGTATATTCCATGTAACCCAATTGTATTTCTATTCTGAAATTCACAGACCAGCACTTAAACTGAAATCTAAAGTCCAGTGTTTAAAAACCAATAACTCTTAACCTTAAAGATGTATCACATATAAATAAAGTTAATAATAATTATCCTAGTTCTATTTCTCTAAATTTTCTTCCATGCTTTCAGAGCTGCCTGGGCAGATGTTGCAGACACCTCTTGTATTGAACAGGACAAACGTTCCACGTGAGCTCCGAAGAGCCGGCGGAAGAGCCACTGATGGCCGTGGTGTGATTTTTAAGTGGAAATTGAAAACAGCATTTCCAAGCACAAATTCAGATCTCATGGCCTGCAATCTAAGTGGGAGTAACTGTGCTTTGGGAAATTCAGTGATGTCTTTGAAGGGCCAGGTGAGGTCAGGAAAAGGTGCGTTCTCATCATCAAACAGCAGCGGCTCAGAGGTGCAGCAAGATATAAAGTTATACAATGTATTGTTATCAGCATTTGGGGCATGGGAAAACCTTCCCTTCCTTCAAAAACCTAAATGATTAAATCAAATTATATCACACTGCTTCCTGTACCAGTTTACAAGGCAGAAATGTGTATGAACAGATAAGGGAAATAAAAAGTTTGAAGATGACTGTCCAAAACCTCCTGCCATCAACTTTCACAGGATCATCTGTGTATGAAAATTTTATATGGACAGACAATCTGAGCTTCATGTGATCACTGACACACCCCACAAAAATCTGTGAGGTTCCACATATTATTTCGTGGACAAAACTGAAAACTTTAAAATAACCCTTTTTCCTCTGTAAAAGGATGCTCTGCTGGCTCCAGCATTCAGCTCTCATTTTCTCCCATTCCTGGGCCAAAACTGTCCTTTTCTCAGACAGTGCTTTCTCTCTTTTCTGTTAAAGACTTTCTCTTTTCTAGACACAATGAACCATTCATTGACATGGAGCCTTGGATTTGCCTCTTCCCAAATTCCGGGAGAGCAGCCCTAATCTCTGGGTTACAAAGTCAGCTCACAAAGCTTTACTCCACACAAAGCTCCAGCAGGAGAGATGAAAGGACGGTCTGGGCACTGCAGTGGTGGAAAGCTCTCAGAGAGGTGGGAGATCACTGCCAATCCCCTGCTCTGATGAATACTTGTGTCTAAAAAAGATGCTGACATCTTTTCCTGGCTTCTCTGAAACCAGTTCTGTTGGATCAGGGATGAATTTAGAGCAGAAACTCCCCCACCACCTGGTACTTATATATGTATTTTAGAATACTAACCACAGTCTACTAAATGGACTAAAATATAAATGAACTGTCACTATGGGAGAATAGTTGAAATCATCCTGGATGTACAGATAATATTGTCTCAACTGTGAACTCTGCTTTAGAATCTCATTTCAGCCTCTACCTAAAAATCTATATGTCAAAAGAAAATATCCTGGGTGCCATCTACAAACTATAACATGACACAAAAAAGCCATCTTTCTATATGATAGAGCTACTTCTAATTTTCCCATTAGACCAAACGACATCATAAAGAATATCTGCCAACAACATGATATAAAACCATACCATGCATCATGAAAAATAATTGCAATTCAATTACTCCTGAATTATAAAACCGTCAGCTAGGTGCAATAAAGACAAAAGCCTTAGAACATATGATAAACTGCTTAGCATAGATAATTAGATGTGTTTGAACAAAATCCCCAAAATAAAACATGGGCGGTTTGAAGGAACAGGGTAATCATGCCAAAATAATTCTCATTTATAGTAAAGGTTTGAGGATCAGCAATTTTAAAACAATCCCCCTAAAAAAAAAAAAAAATCAAAATAAATTAGCACTCATAGAGTGTAAAGTACATTTCTCACTCAGAAAGGTCATGCCCAGCAACTGGGCAAGAAACTTTTTTCTTCTATCATCTTGCTTCGATTCCACTTTGGAAATCCTTTTCTGCTGCTGCTCAGCATCACAGAAGGGCCAGGGCTGGAAGGTTCCGCTGCCCTGGTGTGCTCTGCACCCCTGCCCACGGCACAGTCACCTGCAGCAGCTCCTCAGCACGGCCTGCAGGCAGGATTTAACATCTCCAAGAATAAGGGTTCCACTCCATCCTCTCTGGGCAATCCCTTTCAGTCTTTGACTGAAGTTTTTCCTTTTTTTAAACTGGGTTCCCTTTGTTTCAATCTGTGCATTTTCTCTTGTGCTGTCAGGGCAGCGCTGACAGGAGCCCGTCTGCCCCTTTTGTCCCCTCCCTTCCAGCAGTTATCCATTACCCAGAGCCCCCTAGGAAACACACAACAAGTTTATTTATTATAAGGTAGATTTGCTAACGTAACAGATTCCATACTCTGGCTTTCTCCAACTCGTGATGGCCACATTTCAGTTCTTAACTGACCTTTTACATGATTCACAAAGCACTTGTGTTCTGTAGGTGTTTATTCTTCTGCTATGTAGTCAGACAATCGTGAGGCAGCGCTTTTACTGATGCTGATGAAGTTTTTCAGAAGCATCAGAATGGGTTTGAAATACTGTGGACTCCAAAAGAAGCACTGCCACATTCTGTCCCAGTTTGTTTCAGGCCAGAATACTCTGAGATTACAGCGGCAGGCAGCACAGAAATCACTAAAATGATTGTCCAAGGTAACATTTTCAATAGAAGAAGTTTCATTATTTACCTATGAAACAGGATAGAGGACACAAAAATTAAAAGGTTATCCAATGTGACACCTAAAGATGAAAAAAAAAAAGGGATGAGAAAGAAAAACAAAAGAAGTTAATGGGAAAATAAAAAGTTCTCCCTAGAAGCTAAATTTTTGTTATTTCTTTTAACTATGAACATTTTGCTCTGCATTTCTTCTGTCTTTTGAATTGCAGTGCTCAAGTCAGTGGTCATCGAGCCAGCTCCTCAACCCAAGCATGTTAATGGGAATCCTGGTGCCAGAAAGATTTGACCCACGTAATTTTTTATTCACAGTATCAAAATTCTCCTGTTGCATTGTCAGCCCTGTCCATATCAATTATGTTTCCACTGCAGATATTCAGCAGGAGCCACAGCCACTGCTACAGTGAAGGGTAACACCTCTCACATGCTCTTTAAAAGAGTAAGAGTAAAGCTGAAGTAAATTTCCCAAAACACTAGGGACTGACCTTTCTAGAACACAAAGTGAGGTCTGAAGCCACCACTGCCCTTCAGCCAGGGGAACTGTTTCACTGGACACTGAAGTTCTGCTTCTTCAATTTCAATAAATTACCTCTATAATAAAAACACTGACAACTATCCCTTGTCAGAGGAAATTAGTAGAAAATTTCAGTTCCAACCTGTCCAGCTTAATTCACTTACCTGATGCTGATGGGTAGGTCTGGGTACGAGGAGCAGTAACCTTTAACCTTGGGTGGGAGGGCACAAATAGACATTTCTATGAACAGCCAGGCCTCGAGTGAGCTGACACTGCCATGGCAGAACAAGGGTTTTTATAAACCTCTCTCCAAGATTTGACTCTCACATTTTCAGTGCTTTAATGAAGATTTGTTTAAAAAAATATACAAAGTCCTTACTGGCAGACAGAAGTACTGCCAGAAGGGCTGGATTTTGAAATAGCAATTATGTTGTGTGTCCAGTTTCCAGGAGCTTCGGTGTAAATAAAGCTTGACATATGTTAATGCAAATAATGGAGTTTTTCATCAGGCTTTATGCAGCTCTATTACTTGTGTAAGAATAAGGCACTTGAACACCAGGTAATTCAAGTGGAACTCACCTAAAACCATGTCAGGTAAATAGACTGACCCCCTGTAACTGCTGCAGGAGTGATTAAAAAAGGAAATCACTGCAGATCTTACTGTTCTATGAAGCTGTGCATCCTCTCAGCCTTGCACTCATCAGCTCCTGCGCTGATTGATCTGTCACTGCCACACCCCAATTAATCACATGCGAAGGTAATCACAAAAACCAGCCCCTTCCTCCTCTGAGCCGTTCATAAGGCTCAGTCAAGGTTCCCTTTCCCAGTCTGTAACCCCAGGTCAGGGCCCGTGAAACCCCCGGGGACTGAGGCTGCCTGAGCTCCGAGCCTGCTCCGGGTCCTGAGGATTCCCTGAGAATTCCCTGAGAATTCCCCGAGAATTCCCCGAGAATTCCCCGAGAACTGCGAGCACCCATGAGAACATGGAAACTTCACAGTCTGCAGGAAAACAGGTTATTTTACACCCAAATGTTATTGGGTGTGCTCATCCTCGTGTTTCTACCTGGTGCTAAAATACAGTTGCATTGCTTTAAAAAAAGGAAAAATAATTTTCTTCATGAACAGTTAGATAAAAGTAGCTTCATGCAACAGAAGATAGGTGTACCTATAATTTAAAGTAATTTTCTCTGTCCTGTTTTGGTTTGGGATTGGCTTCTTTAGGCTTTGATGGAGTAACTAAGCTGAGTTATACTGCTCATTTCTCTGGTTGGTTTGTCCAAAGTAAGATCATTTTAGCTATCATGGATCAGAAGACAGAAATCGTTCTTGGCATGCTACAGGTCACAGCTGTTGTCATCCCCAATTGAATATCTCTGAAAATGAGGAGTTTTTTGCTGTCTGAGTTCTTGCTTTGGACTTGCAATAGATTAAAAAAATACATTTAATTTTAGGAAACAACCTATTGCTACTTAGATTTAAGCTTCAGACTTTCTAGGCTCTGTGTTTGAATCATGGTTGTTTTTTGTTTGTTTTTTTTTTTTTTAGGTAACCTTGGAATCTTTATCCACGCTGCTTATATACTACTGTGCTTCTGTTTTGGGATGTAGTAGTTCTCATGTCCTAAATAGATCTGATGAGGCCAAATCGGAGTAGTTACAAGGACAGAGAGAAGCAGACAACAGCGTCTGTCTCAGAAATGCCATCAGAAACTGAGCTGTGTTTAGAGAAGCTGCCCGGGCTCACCCGCCTTGTCAGAGGTGTGGGTACCTACATCTGCACAGGAGGGACGTGGGATGCTTCCTTGGTAAATGAAGGTTTTCGGCAGCTGTTAATGACCTTAATGAGCCCCACAGAGCGGACAGGCTGACCTGGGGATCCGCACACTTCGCTGGGATAAAGCGATGGGAACGCTGTAAAGCACTGGGAGTTTGGCTCTCCCTCATTCCCTTCCAGGGCTGGAATAGTTTTTATTTAATGTGAGAACCCCCTGCCCCTGCTGATGCGTTCTGGCTGTGGGGCAGAATCTGCCCATGGAAACCCTTGGAGCTTAGCCTGCTTCTGAGTTCTTTTTCCTTTTGAAGATAAACTCAACTTATTTTCTCATAAAATTTGTTTTCCTGACTTAAACATAGTAACACTACTTATTTTTATAATTAACTTTATCTGAATTTCAACCAGGAATAGAAAAAAATATCACAATGATTGGATAATGTTAACTTTAAAAAAAAAAAACCCTCTCTTTATCTACTTGCTGTTTTTCACTTGTTGCCTAATTAAAGTATTGGATTATTGTAACCAAATTATTTTCTCAATCTGTTATTTGAATTCTGCTGAAAACGTTAGCTTTCATGTGCATTTAAACCTTTATCTTTAACATACAGATCGAGTTTAGCATACAGTATTGGATCCACATAATTTAATAGGAAATACAATTCTGGGGGAAAATCTTGTTCACCCCCAAATGAACTAATTAAATAAACTACTTAACTTCCTAGTATTGCTAAATTCAGAAGCTGAAATGTTCATATAGTTATTTGATTTTTTTTTTTTTTTTTTGGGGGGGTTTTGGTTTTTTTTTTAAGGTTTTTTTTTTTTTTTTTAACGCTCTTTCATCCTCTATGTCATGTCTCAACAGTGACAGGTGCCCCGCGAAATTGTAGTAGCAAAGTGTGGAATTCAAAGGCAGAGCCTCCCCGGTTTGCTCTCGGCCGGAGCCGCTCGGAGGACACCTGTGAGCTCGGTTCGGCTCGGCCCGGCTCGGCTCCACTCGGCTCGGTTCGGCTCGGCTTGGCC
>VZTX01015848.1:0-28281 GCA_013400915.1 Pardalotus punctatus
TGCCCCGCCCGGCCCGGTCCGGCCCTACCCACGGGCGGAGCCGCGGCCTGCGCCTGCAGCCGGTGATACCCCGCGGCCGGGAGGCCGCCCCAGCGTGGGCGGACAGCCCGGCGTCCGTGGCCTCGTCATCCCCGGGGTATCGCGCTCGTCGTGTCCCGGGGGCTGCGCCAACCGTGCCTGGCGCGCTCGGCTCGGCCGGAGAGCCGGGCCCAGCGGTGTAGGGCAGCTCGGAGCAAACACGTTCGGGTCAGGGGGATGCCCGGCTGTGGGGGTTCATCCCCAGAGCCTCTGTGGGGCAGGAGGGGGGCAGTTCGCAGTGAACGAACCGGATGTAACCGAATGTACCCTCTGCAGCATCACCCGTGGTGCTGTGGGGATGGGACATGCCATGTCTGGCCTTCCCTGCAGCTCCCGCCGTGTCACAGCTGTGTCTGGGGTGTCAGTGTGTCAAAGAGAGCGCGATGGGAACACCCACAGTCACTGGTGTCACGTTTTTATTATAGGCACAAGATCTTTGGGAGGTGTGGTTGGGTCAGCCTGACCCTGTGGTTTGGCTCTGTCGCTTGAAGGATCAAATCCCAAGCAGCTGCTGTTTAAATTGGTTTTCAGTTCAGCTCTTTGTGCTTGTATATAATATTTCAGTATACACAGTATTGCAGTGTGCTGTTGATCATCACACAGTGTTGCAGGTGCTGTTGGTGTGTGGTGGTGCTGAAACCAAACCCAAGGACAGCTCAGTGCCCCGTGTGCTCCTCACGATGTGCTGGAGTGGCATTTAGGCAGCAGTGATCTAACACACAAAGACAGGAGAGAGCCTGGCCTTGGAGCTCTGCTCTCTTTTATCTCCCTCTCTTGGAATCTGTGTCAGGAAGAGTGGTAAGCCCTGAACCAGTAATTTCATAAAGCTCTTTTGGCCCTGTCAGCATTGTTATTCCAAATATCAGTGTATCCCTATGTGTGTGCATGTGTGTGTGCGCTGAAACATCAGTTAATCACCAACAACACACAGAATGCTGTTGATTTTTCTTTCCTTGGTGAGGAAATGATGCCATTGATTGGTGAGTGTTTAAATTTCCTGTGATTAATTCAGTTTTCCAAAATTTCAGGGAATTTAGAAGTTGTCAGCCAGAAGTCTGTCCAGCTGGTCAGGTTGCTGAGCGCAGTGTCACTTCCTTGGGAGGAAGACATTCACAGCAGGTGTATTGACTCTCTGCTGCTGTTTGTTTGAAAGAGTGTTGGAATTCCTGGAGCAGAGCCCAGGAGAGACACAAACAGGTACCTGGGAGGCTGTCCTGGTCCTGAGTGCCATCGCTCATGGACAGCTTTCACCTGCAGCAAGTCTGTCACTCCAACAGCCACGGGATGTATCCCGTTGTTTTGGAGATGGATTGGATCAGCGGGCTGGGAGCCTGTGCCCAGTCTAATAATAGTCTCTGCCATATTCATTTCAGCCAAATAAAAAAGGAGACTTCCAACACAGCAGCAAAATCAGTAGATAACCTCATAAAAAAATTTTTCCCCCTCTGGAGTTGTTGAAAGAATTTTCTCTTATTCCCATTTTTTTACCAGGAAGGTAACCAGAAGACATCCTACAGCTGACTGATTCCAGCAAAGAGGTGGAGCTTAAAAATGTCCAAAATTACTACAGAACTTCTTTTGGAAAGAGCAGTTCCAAGATCTACGAGGCTCCGAAAGATCGAGACGCTGAAGTAAGTACAGACAGGCCCATGGAAAATTCTGGATTAATTCAACCTGGGCAATCCCTTTTTTCAGTCTTTCTTCCCCTTTTCTTCTCTTTTTTATTGAAAAAAAGGAATCAGTTCCAAAGCACAGAGGTGAGATGTCATTTGCAGTGCAGGATCAGTGAGCACTGGTGGCACTGCATTCACTGGAGAGGTTATTGGTAGATGTCCCCTTTCTTTGCCATTTCTATTTTGTGAAACTGCTCAAGGTTGGATCCTGATTTCCTAACCCCAGGATATCACCCCTACCTCCAAAGCACTTCCTTGTCTGTTAGCAATTGCTTAATGTGAATAAGAGAATCTTCCAGCCTGGATTTTAGAACGTTTTTTAAGTATTTTTGGCATTACTTCCCTTCCATTTTCCTCTCCCTCCATCACTTTCCATCTTCTCTAAATCCAGTTATCCTAGTACCTCAAACATTGCAGAGAGAGAGAATAAACTCAAAAACACTTAGAAACCACTAAAAACAGTTTTGTCACTCTGATCCTTAACAGAGGTCATTGCAAATGCGTGTCTTTCCAAATGTTTAACACTGGAATTTCACTGTTCCAGAGCTGGTCAATCCAAGTGACTCAGCTGGACAATTTCTGGCCGGCGCCTTTGTTGTTTTTGTTGCTGATGTCAGGGGGTTTGGGTTTCACATGTACTCTTTAAAGTTACTTCTTTCAGTTTGCTTTGTGCTAAAATAATTATTTTTAGAGAGAAACTCAAATGTTTATCTGAGGAGTCTCAGCTATGGTAATCTGGCTAAATTATGGGGAGATGTTTGAAGCTGTGGATTTTTGGAGTATGGCTTTTTCCATGCAGCTTCATACCGTGATGTTGAAGGGTTCTCTTTCAGGAAGTCCATTTGGGGAACACTGAGTTTTTCCCCAAAATGACACCACAGTCACAACTTTGCAGCCAGCTGAATTCTCCTCAGCCTTTCCTACCAGCTCTGACTGGCTGGTTACACTCCTGAGATGGCAAATGAAGGAGAAGGGATCTTGCTTTCTGTTTTTATTTTTCCTCATTTATTCACACTTCATTTATATCTCCAAGCCTTTTTTTTTTTTTTTTTTTTTCTTTTTAAACTAATCATTAGAAACAGAGATTCTGTTTGTTAAAGGAACTCAAGCTTGTGCTCTCAAGAGATGTTGGCTGTCAGGACTGGAAACTCCCCTTGGAGCTCACCTAAATGATCTAACCAAATATAAATGACCCTGCTTATAATATGCAGTTTTCACTTTCTTACAGAGAAGAGGTGTTTCTTTTTTCTTCACAAATATTGTACCCCTTCCTCTTCCAGGACAGAGTGCTTCTGTTTTGGTGGCAGTCTTGGGATGTTGTTAGGTAGATTTATACATTTATCACAGGAAGTTTTTGGAGCAAAACCCACTATAAAAAAAATGGAAAAATCACTTTTTTAGTCAAGTTAGTTCTTGGAAAATGGCCAGATTGTTTGGGAACATGCTCTGCACTTGGCCTGAGCTGTGAAATAATGAATCTAATACATCCTGTGGACAAGGTAGACTGATGGTATAGTGAATAATCATCTTGTATTGCTGCACCTTATTTTGTTGAAATAACACTGCAAAGGAATCAAAGACCAAAGTTCTTAGAGGTGTAGTTATTTTTCTCTATAAAATAAGAACTTTTCTGGTGATTCAGTTCTCCCAGCCAGCTCTGTTACCCCTAGGAGATTATCTGAATTGCAGGTTAATTGTACTTTGGCAGACCTGAGCCTCTGATGGTGTCTGTTAGCTCAGACACATCAGCTTTCCCACAGCTCCCGATCCACAATGCTGCCACCAGAAGAAGCAGGTTTGGTCAGATGTACCCAGTGAGTTGTGCTGGACTGAGGTGCCACCAGGTGGGACTTTGTATGCTGTGAAATCAGCATTTGTTCTTCCAGTGAGCTGCACATACTTCATGTTCTCTTTTGTTTTCAGCCTGTCCAAGCTGCAATTGAAGACCGGAGACTTAGACCCGCGCTTGTTTTCCCGCCTGAGGCACCTGCAGAAACTTGATCTCTCTGATAATTTACTGGACAAGTTCCCCAACAGCCTAACCCTGCCCGATCTGCGTGTCCTGAACTGCAACAATAACAAGCTGGAAGATGTAACTGCTCTGAAACAGTTCCCTCTGCTCGAGGAGCTGACCTACGAGAACAATGTGTACTTGACAGTGAGTTACCCCCTCCTTACATTACACAGCAGGGCAAACAAGCAGCAGTTGTGCAGAGCTCTTATATATTGTTCTTAGGCAGCAAGTGCAGAGGGCACCTGAGAAAGCAGCCAGCCTTTGAGTGACATTTAACTTTGTGCCACTATTTCCTCGTCTGCAGAAGTGACTTGCCCAAAACCAGTCAGATATTAAAATCTGGGTCTTGAACTGATTCTCCAGGCCAGTCCCACCTTAGGTAGCTTATCAGGCACAGTATCTTAGGCTCATGCTTGTGTAAAAGATGGTAATGACTGTAGAAATGTCCTTCTTATAGAATCACAGAATAGTTTGGATTGGAAGGGACCTTAAATCTCATCTTGTTCCAACCCCTGCCAAGGGCAAGGACACCTTCCACTATCCCAGGTTGCTCAGAACCCCATCCAATCTGGCCTTAAGCACTTCCAGGGATGGGGCATCCACAGCTTCTCTGGGCAGCTGTACCAGGGCCTCACCACCCTCACAGTAAAGAGTTTTTCCCTAATATCTAATGTTAGATTTATTTTCTAATATCTGTGTTAGATTTAGTACCCTTTGTGCTCTGGAAGTGCAGACTCAGTCCTCTGATGAGGAGGAGATTAGTCTGGTTTAGGTTTCTAACTTCTCCCACGAGGCTCTGCTGACTGTACAAATTAAACACTCAAAACTAATTTTACTTGTGCAGTAAACTGGCATCAGCCACTCACCATCCTCCCATTTATTTGCTGTTTCATGCTGGCAATATAAGTGTGGCTGTATGGTGAACTGTCTGACTTAAAATGCATTTGACCCAAAGAATTCCTACTGGAATTTGTTGAGTGGAGGCAGGACAGGCCTTGCTCTGTGTTAGAGCTAAGGGATATGAACAGAGCTCCCAGCCTTGCATTCAGGCCAAACAGATGAGCAGTTGCACAGCCCCCATCTGATGTTGAGTGTTAACACTGCCTGAGGGCTGGGCAGCTCTGTCTGCAGTTTAAGATCCCAGCTCATAGGAGAACATTAATTCACAGCTAAAAGGTGAAATTCAACTTGAAAATCCTGAGGAAATTTTGTGAAATGCCTTTTTCTTACTAGATATATCATTCTCACATTGGATGTATTTTAATCAAGAACTAAAGGTAAAGCAAGTACCATGTGTACAACTTCTATAACTCCAGTGTTTTCTCTTTCTAGCTCAATGATGACTACAAAGTAATGTTTCTTTTGCAAAACCTTCGGCTGCTCAATGGCAAGGACATAACCAAACTGGCCAACCACGTGAGGCGTGTCAACAGTCGTAAGCTCACCAGCAAGGTAAGATGTGGGCTATTTCCTTAAGCTCTAAACACCTGAGAAATAACTAAATACTGTTCTCGGTATAGTGACAGTGCTGCAATCAAGCATCAAGTGGTTTTCAATAACTGTGGTATGATCTGAGCCATTTTTAATGGGCCAGCCGGGAAATGTCTTGCTGCTGCTTTCTCTGGTCACTGCTGGCGTCTGCTCTACCTGTTCTGTGCAGCCAATTTGCCTTTGGTTTAAGTGACAGGGGCAGGGTCAGCCAGGTCTGTCTGTGACGCTGTAGTTTTTCAGGTCACTCCAATCATCGTTCAGGAATGGGAGAAGCCTGGTGCTGACAGAACAGCTGCAAACACCTCCCCATCTAATTTATGTTACTGTCCAGGCCCCAGGAACAGAGAGCACAAAACCAAGCTCGAGAAAATCTTGCTTTTTCCAGCACATACCAGAAACAATGATTTGTTGTTTCTTCTTCAGCTGTGAATGTTTAGAATTCTATTTTCACTCATTTTTCTTAGCTCCTGGCAGTTTAACTCCTGACAGCTTGTCCCCACAAGACATTGTTGTGATCTTGAGCAAAATTATTGTTCAATTATGAAAAAGGTTTGGTTGGCTGGTTGTTTTTGTGTATTACTGCTCTTACCATTCACATTCTAGTTGATTGATCTTATTAATTCCTTCTGTGTAACAGTGGGGGAAAGAAAGCAAACACTGAAGACAGAGATGTCTCATTGTGCTGAGTGTTGTACCTGTAATATCTGTGTACCTTAAAGGGTCTCTGTGAGGGCTGCTCAGCCTCTTATCCCACACAACTGGTCATGGTTGGCTATTTAATGAGACACCAAACTCTCCCGTGTGCTGTTCATTTTGTGCCCTGATACCTTTCCCTGGTGTTATTTGTACCTGCCTGCCCCGTTCCCAGTCCAGTGTCTCAATGTAAAATATCTGTTGGGTCCAAATGCTGATGGATATGGATGTGTTACTGCCCACTGGAAACTCCCATGGGAAGCTGTGCTGACAGGTGAGCATCCACATGGTTGTGCCCATAGGTCAGCAGCTTTTTGGAGTCCAGGTATCTCTCTAAATGGGTCCATGCTGGCAGTGTTTGCTTAGCCACACTCATTCCAGCTTGGTTCAGGGGACCTGACTTTCTTGTTAGCTGAAGTGGTCATTTGAACATGAATAAATAAATTAAAGTGGTGCCACCATGTAGGGTGCAGCACTCAGGGTTAGCCACTTCTTAAATGCTTTCACAAGTTTTCTTGTGCTTTTCTGCTGTTTTTTCTGTTGAATAAACTCAGTCTTTCTGCCTAGGTTACTGCTCACTGGGAAAAATTCTTCCGTGACCAACTCCCTGAGAAATACACAGCTGAGCAAGTGAAGTCCATCAAGAAAAAGTTCCTGAAGTCAGTACAGACCAACGTGGTGTATGGCCCCAGCTCACTCAGCGAGTTCACCCGCTGGCGGGTAGGTCACAATCCCCTTGCCCTCCTGTTCTGCAGGCAAGGACCCTGCTCCTGCTTCTGGATGGATTTGGTTAAAACACTCTGTGGATTTGGGGGCTCTTGCAGACAAGTGCTGTCACTTTTTCTTTTTCTTCACTGTTACAGAAGCACCAGGACTAAACGTGCACCAAGTTGAAATGGCTGTCATTAAACATTGTTTTGTAATTCATAAGCAATAATTATACTTGTACTGATTAACCAGACTACAGTATTCTTAATACTTAATTATTTGCTAATTAGTTTAATGGCAACCTTTACTCTTGATGAAAGAGAAAAGATAATGACGGAAGTGTAGTTGCTCCCAGTGGGGAAAGATACCATTTAGTTTGTAACATTTGTTTTATTTGTACGTTCATACACACAATTGAGGCTCCCATCTCTCCTTTGTCTTGTTTTTTTTTATTGCTGTGCTGTTGTTTCAGCAGCTGTGTACCCTGGATGCCCATGACAAAGTGAAATTCTTGGGTCATGTAATGACAGCTGGGGACTCCACCACTGCTTGTGAAATGCACAGATTAGTGGGAGCAGCTATTAAAAACTCAGCAAAGCAGCTCTTTGTGCCGTGACACGTCAGAGCCTGACATGCCATCTTCTTTTTTGTCTTCTTTTTTCTTTTTTAACATATCCACATATGTGCTTCTCAGGTGAAAATGATTGCAGAAGAGTTTCTGGCATACTCACTAGGTCTGGAGTTAAACTCCGATACCGAACCAGAGGAAAAGATGGATGAGAATGAGGAGGAAAGCACAGAAAGCACAGAAAGCATTGTTTAAGCTGCAGAGGATGTGGCTCAGGTAGGTGATTTTTCCAGCTACATTAGCAATGTTCTTTCTGTTTCCCGGGAATTCAGTAGCTCTTGTCAGTTCACATTTATGACCCTTTGGTAACCACAGGGGCAGTCTCAGGCTCCAGCCTGTATCCAGCAGCTCAGGCTCCTTCTTTCCAGCTAGATTGAAGCTTTCCCAGAAATGTGAAGGTTGAGTTGCTCTCTGAGGAGAGAACGTCCATTCTCATAGGAGTCCAGAAACATTTCATGAGTGCAGTCCTGCTCACTCCACCTCTCATCCAGGAAGGGATATTTTAATTAGAGAACTGGACAGATGCCTGGCCAGACTCTGCTGGTGTTTGCCTGCTTGGAAATGGCTGCAGACTGAACCCCTGTGGTCCGTGGGCCAGATTTGTTTTTCCACATCATATGTAAATTGCAAATAACTGAGACAGGGGAAGGGAGCTGAAAAAAGGCTGGCTGTGTGGTTTTCATTAGCTTCTGCCTCTAGGAACCCTGCAGCTCTGGGCTGTCTGATTCCTGGAATCCGGTCTGTAACCATGGGAGGGTACTTGCATTTGAATAATTGATATCTTTGACTTAAAAATTATCTGCTCTTCTTGGGGAAGCTAAAAACCTTTTGCAGAACCTGACAACACAACAATGTGCTTTATAGGTCACAGTAACACCCAGCAAGAGGAAGAGAAATCATTCAAAATCTAGCCCTGGAAACAAGAGGTCCAAGTCGCAGGCAAACACCGAGGAGGAGGCTGTAGTTAATCCCAGAAAATCCAGTCATGTGCAGGATGACCCAGCTCCTGATAAACCAAGAACATCAAACCAGCCAGCCAAGGAGGAAACCCCTGAGCAGGGAGCTGAAGGGACACAGAAGAATGGAGAGCAGTTTCCCAAGGGGCAAAGCAACAGAAGATCCAGTCAGGTGACAGGGGAACAGAAAAACCAGGAGCAGGACAACGGCGTGGTTACCTTGACCCCAGTGAAGAACTCCAAGCGCAAGGTATGTCCATCAACCCCCTTGGGACTGGCTTTGGGCCTCTTGGTTTAGTGGGAGGAGCTGAACTCAGGTTTCATCAGAGCTCTGCACAGCTTGGAGCTCATAGTTGGCCAGATATATTGTGAGTTTTGGTTTGGTTTTTTTTTGTCATTGTTTTAAATCTCTCAGAGGCATCAAGGGAGAGGAGGGACCCCCCAGGAGACCCCAGTGAATCCCCTCTGGGGGATGGATGGACCAGCGCTCCGAGGTGGTGCACTGAAAGACGGTGCTTAGGAATGGGACTGGCAAGCCTTGCTCTCAGCTCAAACCAATGGCTGCATGGGGAAAGGTGTTTCCCCCTCAGCTCAGGCCAGTGGGGATCTAAAGGGTTTTTCACTTTTCTCTGCAGCAGGAAAGGGGTTTTTCTTCTGGGGTCTGCTGGGCACATCTTTGCTAAACTGTTCCCTACTGCTTTAGGAGTCTTGAGCATTGGTGGCACCTCAGTCTCTCCTGCTCTCCATAGCACAGAAGGGCTGAAAAATACTTGAGTTTAACTCAGATTGCTGTGTTCAGTAGAGGGTTCTGTCAAGGTAATCACAGGCAAACCATGTCAGGGGAATGAATTTTCTAAATGTGGATGGTTTATTGTAGGAGGATGTCAGTGCAGAGCCATTGCATTTTCTTCAGTGTCACAGTAAAGGCAACAGCCGCGAGGATTTTAAAACGCAGCTCTGGTCCTGTGTCTTCGAGCCAGTGCTAGACTCTGGAGCCAGGAAAGGTGAGCTCTTAAAGAGGTTTGCAGGATTCCCAGAACCGCCTGGCTCTGGAATCCCAGCGGACTCCGTGCCTCAGACCCCTGCTCCTTCAAGCCGTAGTCTCCATTGTCAGGAAGAGACTTGCTTACGTATTTCTCCTTTGACTTTGAAAACAGGAGACTGGGAGAGCACCAGGCTGTGATAAGCTGCAGTCTTCACGTGTTGTCCCTGAGCCTGGGAACTTCTCACCCATTCTTTTCCTCTTTCAGATCCCATTGTGAGCTCCTCCAGAACTGTGGCAACCTGTGGAGGGGAATCTGTCTGTCTGATTGATTGTGAGACAGGGACGGTGCTGAAAAAGTATAAGGTGGCTACAGAGGTGGGTTGCAAGTGGGAAGGGTAAGCATTGAATGGAAATACCATAACCTGTAATAATCACATACATTATAGATATTACAAAGAGCTCTGAAAGTGTTAGTGTGGACAGATGTTAAGAAGATGAAGATAGATAATAAACATTGCTTGCTTATCCTTTTAGCCTGGTTTGGGGTTATTTTTTTATTAGTTTAAGCAATTAGCCTGCCAGTCCTCACACAGGTGTGTCTGACTGCTAAGACTGCTTGACAGCACAGAGAAAAAATATCCTGTTTCTGTAGTTTGTGTTCTTCTGAGGATTGTTTTGAGTTTTGATGCTCCATCTTAAATAGTCGTGTCATTTCACCTGAGCAGCATTTGTGACAGTTGTCTTATCTCTGAGCTAACAGCCACCACCCTGCTGGCTGTTCTCTGTCACCCCAGTCTTGTTTTCCTTCTGTCTCAGGAGTTCTTCAGTGTTGCATGGACAACCCTCACAATGGTAATCAGCGACAGTCGGAAGAAAGCTCACAACATCTTGGCAGCTGCTGGGAGGAGAGGGATTGTCAAACTGATCCACGTGGCAGCTGACTTCTGCTATGGAGAGATAAAGGCTCACAAAAAGCCCATTGCTACTGTCTGCTTCAGCCCAACCCAAGAGACCCATCTCTTCAGTAAGTCTGCTTCAGCATCTCTGGTTTCAGTTCTGATGTGGAAAAGTCAGGGCTTCTTTAACAAGAGGAATTGTCACCAGGGCACGCAGGGACACATGAACAAAAGGCAGGTACAGGATTGAGGAGAGAGCATTGTTAGCAGCAATCTCCAGCAGGAACAGCTTGTTTCAGCCAGAGCCTGGCACTTCAGCTGAGGTGCAGCAGCTCCTGTTTCTCCCTCGATGGCTCTCAGGGTGGCTGTCACACACACATTAGCCGCAAACAAGCCCAGTAGTGGATCTGTTCCACAGGGATGAGTAAGAACAATGACCGGCAGAGCAGGCAGCTGGGAGCCAGGCAGTGGCAGGGTAGCCTATTATGGGCTGTTGGGTTTCATTTTTTCCAACAATGTGCTTAATTGATTTTTTTTTTTTTTTTTTGAGTTCTATGCCTCATCAGAGATTTCTTTCAGGGCCTGATGTAAAGGAGAGCTTTGCCACACACAGTAGGACCCACAGAGGCTGTGGCTCATGCACTGCTAATGAACCACCACGTTACAAATTGCATCTGCATTGTCAGGCTGTACAGTGAGCTGGTACAGAGCCATTCAGGCCACACCTGCACCCCACAGCACATTGTTTCTCTTGCCTATAATTACCTGCATCCTGGAGTAGTTAGAGTGCTACATGAACCATTAAAAGTGGAAATTTTTTTAGAATAGGGGGTACTTTTCAAGAAGAAGCTCAAGAGTGCCAAAAGCAGAAGCAGAAGAAAGGTGAGGAAGTTGGTGGGAAGGGATAAAAAGGATGGTAGAAGGGATAAGGAGGTTGGTAGCACATCCATATAATGGTGTGGACAGGAAGGCTCATTAGACTGCATAGAAAAATTTAGAGTAATACAGGGAAAGTCTTTGCATCCTTTTTTGGGAGAGGACACCAACAAACTGAGTTTGAGGGCTGCCAACAGCTGAAGGTCCAGGTTACTCTGGGTAGTCTATTAGAACTGTTTCTGCTGTCAGTGTATCAGCTTGGTGCCGTTTCTCACCCTTTGTCAGTGCCTAACTTTCCCAATGGGAGCTGTTGTGGATGTGGACGCAGTAAGCCATGGATATGTGGAATAAAGTGGTGTCTGCCTGAGTGTAGAGATTGGGGCTCATATTTTAGATTCCACTAGAAGCCCTGAGCAGAAACAAGCTCAGAGGGGCGCTAACTAATGACCTTGTGAAACCACAACTCAGTAATGGACACCAGGAAACAAACTTTGTTTTATCTGCCCCTCTCAGAGCACAGGATAAGAACACAAAGTACTGGCTGTGCATGTGTGACAATGGCTGGGAAGTGCTGGGCCAGGAGCCTCGGGGACTGTGCTTTAATGAGCTCTCTGGTGCCACAGTCTTAGAGGGTGACTGTGACTGTGACTCAGGCAGAATTGCCAGCTAGCAGAAGAGCCAGATGAGCAGCGGTGTCACTACCTGCTTCTCTTCTGTGTCCCACAGCTGCATCCTATGACAAGCGAATTGCACTCTGGGATATTGGGATTCCAGACTGTGACTACAATTTCAAAGCAAGGTAAAGGTTCAAAAACCAGATGTGGCCAGTCCAGGAGCCTGTAACTATCACGTCACAGCACCACTTAACTGCTTGTTCTCTGCTTTTTTTTAGCCAGCTGCTGGTGCTGGAAGCGGCCTCTATCCCCCTACGGATTGCCCTGGTCCCCACCTGCCCAGAGCAATACCTGCTGGCAGGCTGTGAAGATGGCTGCTTTGCCTGGAACATAAAACTGGATAAGGGACAAAAAAGCAGGTGAGAACTGCAAGCTGGGGGCATGCATTTGCTTTCCAGAACAAGAACAGATAGTCCTAGCAAAGGCTTGATTTCTAACCGAGGAGGTCTAAGCAAAAGCAGTGTGTCCTACCAAACTGAAAACATCCCTCCTTTCCCACAGTGGCCAGAAAAACTTGGAGAATGATTTTCAGGGAGTGTTCAGAGCTTGGATTAAAGCTATGGTCTGCAGGTGTTGCAGGCTGCTTTGCAGGAAGGCTGGCAGGAGTGCAATCCAATACCCCAAAACTTAAGGGTGTGTCATCTCCAGGTAGTGTAACGGAGTGTAAATTTTTGGATCGATTTCCAGTCTCACAGCAAGGCCTTCCCTGCTCCTGGTACGTGAGGTAACCCAGGAAACTGGCACTGTGTGGGAGCTCAGGAAAAAATTATGAGGAAGAAGCAAGTAAAGTCATGCCCTGCTGACAAATACTAATCCTGATGCCTGCAAAAGAGATGGAATGAAACAGCAATCTCTTGAGCAAATAGGCTTCTGCTGTATTAATAAACCCAGGTGACCAAAAGTGTAAGTTCAAGTGGAAATTCACTTGACCCTGGCAAGAGACTCACTAACACACAAATTTCCTTTTGGGCTCTGCAGCCGGGTGCCCTTTCACTGCTGGCTGTTCAGGACGTGGCTCATTTCACCCTTCCCCCTGCTCTAGGCCTTTTGAAGCCATATTCCAGTTTCCTGATGATGAAAGCATGACAACGTCTCACAGGGTTGACGGTTTGGCTTTTCTCAATGATGATGTCGTTGGTGAGTATAAACTCAACAGCCCAATCCCAAAAACGGTCGGGCACCTCAGAATGTGCATGGTGAAGCCAGCACGACAAGGAGAGGGGCTGAATGGGTGTGACAGCCTCTTCTTTAGCTTTGTGGGGGCTACACAGGATGGATTTGTCTCCCAGAGTCACTTGTCTTTCCCAAAAATGGGCCCTACAGTGCAAATCCATGCCTGGGCAGGACTGGAGATCAGATGGACCCATCCCCGAGAGCACACTGGGCCAAGGCAGTGCCAATGTGGAAGGGAGGAGAATTCCTTTCTAGTCAAGGGCTGGTGGCAGCAGTATTTTTTTCAGGGGAACTGGGGGTTCCACATCCATGGACTGGGTCTTTTTGAATAGCTTATGCTTGTTCTGCAGCTCAGGAACATAAGCATAGCACTGAAAATCTCTCTGCAACCTCTAATTATCCTGAAATAAGGTAAAGCAGGTGGAAACAGTTGCTGCTGGATCAGATCCCATGTCTTAAAAGCCATATTCTTGATGGCCCACCTTTGTCTCGAGGCATTTTGCTTCTCAGCAGCTGACACAGACTCTCCCTTCCTTTCTTCCCTAGTTTCCAAGAGTTCCAAACCAGGATGCATATACTTGTGGAGCTGGAGCAGGTCTTTTGATGCCAAGGGAAAAGGATGCCAACGGACAATGTCTGCAGTTATTCTGGCTGAGCTGGAGTGGTCCACAACAGACATGTCCTACCTGACACTCAGCACCTGCCCAGGTAGGCAGCACTCATTTGACCCATCAGAACCCACTCTGACCCATCAGAACACCCCAGAGGTGGAGGCAGAGGCCTGGATTTCAGAGCTCTGCTCTCCCCTCTGCAGTGCAGTTCCAGCTCTGCACAGCCCCAGCCCAGCACCAGCTGGCTGGAAAGAACAAAGTAATAAATAATTACAGCTGCACCATCTGCCCTACAAGGGGGGACAGCCAAGGCCGGGGGGTCTTTCTTGCACAGAGCTCAGGGCTGGGCCCTGTGGAGCCACTGTGATGCTGAGTGCATCCGTGGGCAGGAATGTCACAGCTGGTGGCAGCTGGTTTTGGAGACTGACAAGGAATAGACAAACCTGATCTGGTCAGCACTTTCCAAAAGCAGTTTTTAAAAAGTCAGGAGAAATTCCAAAGCATTTGGCACTAGTTTTTCTACACTACAAATAGCTGGTTTATCTTCAAATGAGTTGAGCTCTTTCAGAGCAGGGTAGATCCATATTTTTGTGCTGGAAAGGGAATTTTGCTGGAATATGGCATGCTCCATTGGGATCCTGCAGCATTGCCTGGAGCTCTGCTCTATAGCACTCATTTTCGAAGTTTTTCTTCTGCTCTCACAGCTAAAGACTACGTGTTCTGTGGGGATGAGAAGGGCAGCGTGTGGATGTACAACCTCTCCAGCTACATCACAGCCTGGAGCTCTGCGAAGGGAAAGCGCTCGGAGCGGAGGATCTCTCCCACCCAGGTAGGGCTCAGGTCCCCTTTGGGGCCTCCCTTCCACCCCAAGACAACTGATCCCAGACTCCTGAGCAGGTTTATCCCAGAACATGCTTTGTGTTTCCACACCCAACACTCACAAGCAATTAAAAGCAATGTCCAGAGCATGGCCAAGGCCATTCTCTGGGACAGGAATGAGGAGCTGCAAAGCAAGTCTTCATATCCTGCAGCTCTTCCTAAAAGGGCCCTAAAATACTGGTGGTTAAAGTGGGGAGCCCAACAGCACAGGTGTGCAGGAACCACATCCTTGAGAGAAGGGAGGGAAGGCAGAGTCAACAGAGTCAATGTTGCCTCGGAGCAAAGGGCTCACGGCTTCCCTATGCTCACTCACCAGTTTTCTGCCCAGTATTTCCCTCTGGGGAAGTTCTCTTTGGGGAGTCACTGTTCCCTCTGAAAGGACAATCACACACTCTCAAAGGCTCTCATCCACTGGTCTGGAGCTACATTAGACAGAGGTGTGAAGTGGCTCAGTGTTCTATTATTTCTTCAGTGAAAGGGTTGTGCAGGCATTGGAAGGGGCTGCCCAGGGAGGTGATGGAGTCACCATCCCTGCAGGTGGCATTCAGCACTCTGGTCTGGTGACAAGGTGGTGCTCAGTCAGAGGTTGGACTTGAGGCTCTGGGAGGTCTTTTCCAACTGTAATGATTCTGTGATCCCAGAGGCTCTTTGGAAGAGCATTGCCAAATCACCAATCAGTTCCTCCGGACCTGAGTGGCAGCTGCCTTCATTTGTCCCTCCTTGCTCAAGCCCATCTGCACCAAACCACGGCCCTTTAGGAGTATCACAAAATTCCAGCAGCCTCTCAGAAAAGGGAGAAGCCTCTGACTCAGGTTCCTCAGCGCTCCCCATGGATTCACCTCCCCTTCAGACACATCACCACCCGCTCTGTTCTCCCCACAGATCCTCAAGTGGCCGGAGCTCCGGGTGAACGGGGAGCAGCCTCCTGAAATCCTGGTGAACAACGTGGTAGCAGACCCTGCCTTCACTTACCTTGTTGTCCTGACCAGTGTGAACATAACAGCAATTTGGAAGAAGTCATAGTCCCCTGTGCCACAGTTTCACCCCCGTGCTTTGACCTAGTGCAGTATTAGTGACTGTTACCCATGTGCCCATGAACGTTTTCTAGACCAACTTTATGTGCAAGATTGAAAGAAAAAAAAAAAAAGGTAAGAGTTTGTTAAACTCATCAAGTCATTGTAAACATCTGGTTTCTTTTACTGTAAGTTTTCACAATTTGTGCATTTGTTTTATAGAAATGACACTTAATAAAACAAAATACCGGTTCAGTTTGCAGTGCCTGGACTTTTTGGCAAGAAAAACACAGAGTTCATCTACAGCTGTCACTGAGCAGCTTCTCATGCTGGAACTGTACCCACAATAACCTCCCGAGCAGCCCAGGACAAATATTTGCCTTAAGGCTCCAATTAGAAAACTAAAAATCACTTTAATGACTTATCCACCAAATCAAACAAGACATTTATCCTCTTGGCAAAGTGCCTGTCTACTATTAAAAAACAACCTTAAAATATTGCTGCTGCTGTCAAAAATTAAACAGAAGTGGGACAAGGGGGAAAATATTTGCCATGAATGGAGGTTTAAATATTTCATCCAACTGACACATCATTCTGCCTCAGAAGTAACAATCTGCTCCAAAGGGAGTATTTTACTCAATTCCTTCTTGTTTGTCCTTAATCGCAACCTGTAAAACAAAAGAAAAAATACACATGCTAAGACAGGAGCTGTTACTGAGCGGGAAGTGGATGTTTAAACATTCCTGACTCTTCTGTTAAACACAAGAACCACCCTGGACCACCAGTGGAAACCTCTACACCATTAGAAAAATACTACTGGAATTAAAACTTATTTACAAATTGGTGCCCTGGGGCCATTTCCAAGCACATCAGAGGCAGTATCTTAGTCACAGTCTCCCTGGTGTTGTCTGAGTAATATTTTGGTCAGATTAAACCTCAAAAGTCAGAGGCTAAATAAAAAAATTGCACAACTGAGCAGAAGCAACGAGAAGTGAAAATACTGGCCCAGAGTTTTGGCAGAAGTAAGAGAATAGAAGAAAATACATCTGGAAGAACACAGAATTATTTTCTACAGGGCACAAGCTGAACAAGACAATGAGGAGGGCTTGAATTCATTTATAAACATAAAACCCAGTGCCTTTAAGACACATGACCCCATCCCTTTGATTAACAGGCCCAAATAGTTTTAAGGAAAAAAATAAACTTACCCTGAACCTCTCCTCCAGGAGGGAGAGTTCACTGATCAGATCCGTGATTGCATTGGTGAAAGCTTCCTGGGGGCTGTAATCCGGGGTGGTTTGGACACGGATGATAATTTTATGTTCCAGAGGGTGTGGTACCTTATACCCCGCAAACAACACCTGCGGGTCTTTGAGCAACTGCCTAGAACAGGAAAAAAACCCCGAAACACCAGTGAAATGAGGGGGGGGGGAAGCCCCAAACCTACCCCCAAATTTACTCCCCGCTTGAACTTACGACTTGATGATGTTCCCCAGCGTGTGGTCCTCCTTGTTGATGGTGAACAAGCAGGCGTTGGGCACCTTCGTGTCCTTGTTGATGGTGATCCTGGGGGATATACGGGATATAGGGACGTTATCGATCCATGCGGGCCAGGGACTCGCGGGGGAGTGGGGGGAAAGGCCCGGACTCGCCCCCCAGCCCCACGCGGTCTGATTAGGGTTTAATTAGTCGTCCCCTGGGTGTCCCCTCACTTTTTCTCGCCCTCGAAGAGCAGGAAGGACTCGAAGGCCGGAGGCGCGTTCATCCCGCCGTTGCTATGGCGGCCGCCGCTTCACTTCTGCTTATGTCACTTCCGGTTTCTCCCGGTTGGTTCCGGTCCCGACAGCGCCGCCAGGCGGCCGGGAGGACTCGGTGCAGCCGAAGGCGCCAGCGGCGCCGGTTCCAGCGGGGGACTGGGACGGCAGCAAAGGCGGGGGTGGCTGCGACATCAGAGCCGCCGCTGTGGTCATCGGTGGGGCAGGAGGAGAACACACACCGGTGACAGCAGTAGTGATGTCCCCACTGGAGACAGCACCGCGGTGACCAGCAGAAATTGTACCAGGCAGGGGCATTGGTGATGGCACCAGTGCCATCAATAGCACCAGCAGTGCCAGAAGCAGAGATTCCAGGGATGCCACCACTGCCAGCAACGGGCCACCCGCAGAACCACCAGTGATGGCACCACTGCTGCCGCCAGTAGAGCCACCAGCAGTGTTTTCACCAGGCCACCACCAGAACCACCCGTGATGACACCACCAGTAGGGCCACTAGAAATGGCACCAGCACAGACATCAGCGATAGCAACAGTGCCACCATCAGTAGCACCACCAGTGCCACCACCAGGGCTCTGGCCAGACCCCCACCCAGTGCCTGTTCCCATTCCCAGCAGACAGACAGGACAGGGCTGCAGGGTGCAAAGTGCCTTTATTGCCACCACCGTGGTCCCCGAGGCGGGAGGACCCCGACCCCCTGCGGGAGGACACTGGGTCTCTCACGTCTGAAGCTGCAGCAGGGCCGGGGTCGGGGGGTCCGGGGTCTGTGCCTGGCGGTGACAACTCTCCAAGTCCCCCAGCACCCCAAAGAGCCGGCTCAGCCCCTCGGGCAGGGGGGCATCTGCAGGAGAGAGAAGGAACAGTGAGACCCCCCTGGAGAGCATCCCCAAACCACCACAGCCTCCCCTGACTTCTGGAGATATACCCCAACCAGAACAGCCCCCATGGGCCCCCAAAATCCCCCACTCCCCAACCTACCTTCACCCCGGGGGCCGTTCTGGGCATCCTCAGGCTCCAGCAGCTCCCAGTACTTTTCCCTGGGGAGAGGGACAGGCCCTTGGCAGGGGGATGGGGGGGTGCAGGGGAGGTGCAGGGGGGTCTCCCGGCGGCAGAGACTCACCTGAGGGTCCCCCGGAGGCCCTGGAGGTGGTGGAAGAGGCGCTGAGCCTCCACCGTGGGGTCCAGGGGGTCACTCCAGTCCTGCAGGGTGACGCCGTGTCGGGTCCGGTCGCATCCCAAGCCTGCAGGGCGGCAGGGTCAGCATCCCGGGGGACCCCCGAGCACCCCTGCGATGCTCCGGGGCCACCTCCCCGTACCTGTCCTGTCCCGCTGGTGGCAGCAGCTCCACTTGTCCCCGCGGAAGACGCCGGGGTGGTAGGAGCGGAGCACGCGGGGGTTGTTGCCGCATACCTTGCGCAGGGCTGACAGCCACTGGTTGAGGTCGTTGACACACTGCGGGATTGGGGACAGTCAGAGGGACCCCCGGGGCTGTGACACCGCCCGGGCTGTGGCACCGCCCGGGCTGTGGCACCGCCCGGGCTGTCCCCGCTGTCCCCGCCCCACCTTGCACTGCAGGTAGGCTGTCTCCTGCTGCCCGCCCGTGTCCATGTAGACCACCTGCATGACGTGGGAATTCCCGAAGCTCTTCTCCTCCACCTTCTCGGCCGCCAGGATGTCGCCCAGAGCGATGGCACCGATACGCTGATGGAGCGCGGACACACTTAGGGCGTCAGTGCCACCCCGCTGCCACCTCCCGCCCTTCCAGCATCTCCTACCTCCGCACCGGGGCTCTTGCCGAAGCTGAGGGACTCCCCGGTGAGGCAGAAGTGGAGTTTCTTGCCAGCAGCAGCGGCGAGCAGTGGCCCCTTGCCCCGCGTCTTGTGCACAAGGAGCAGCCCCTCCTTCACCACGGCCGGGGGGGGGCCCAGCGGCCGCCCCTCACCCTCCTCCTCCCCGCTGTCCTCGTCCGTGCCCACCAGGCGGGTGATGAAGTCCCTCATGCGGGCGCTGCCCTGCTGCAGGGCGGGCAGCAGCGGCGACAGCCACGTTTCCTTGGCGCGCCCGGCCGCCGGCTCCATGTTCCCGACCAGCTGGATGGCCTGGACACCCCGGGGGTGGCAGGGTCACCCCCAGAACACCCAGCTGTCCCCGGTAAGAAACAGCCGGGCACCTCAAACCCCGTCCCACCTTGGCCAGCAGCAGCAGCGTGCGGCTGGTCCGCGCGTCCGCGTGCGTGTCCCGCAGCTGGAACAGCTTGGGGGTCATGACGGCCGGCGAGAAGAAGCGCAGGCAGAGGAAGCTGGTGACAGCCACAAATTTGGCGTGCTGTGACCACCGAGGGGGTGGGGAAGACACGTGAGGGTCTCTCCCAGCACGGGACAACCCCACGTACAGCGAGGCACCAGTGCCCGGGGCTGCTGCTTGGGTGCAGCACGGCCCCGCTCGCTGCCCCCCGGCCGAGAGAGAAGCCCACTGACCAACTGACCACAGCTGGGGAGATGGCGCAGGGAGCCCTGTCCCCTGGGGATGTCCCTGTTTGACCCCACACCACCCCTGCTGCCACAGCCCGACCTGGTGCTGCGGGAAGCGCTGCCCGACGCGCTGGAAGAGCTGGCGGAAGGCGGCGCGGATGATGGGGGGACACGCCGGGGCCGACCTGACGATGGCGTCCAGGAGCTCGCCCAGGTAGGACTGGAGGTGCTGGCGGCCCTGCTCGATCACCTCGCCCTCCGTCTGCACCCGGTGCAGCCCCGAGCACCTGCGGGCACCGTCAATGTCACCCCCAGTGCTGGGGACACCCCTGCCCTGCCACCCCACGAGCCCCTTACCCGACATCTTTGATCTCCACCTTGCCTGGGTCCAGCTCCACGTATTTCTTCTCCTCGAACACGCGGGCGATGGTGGGTCCCAGGACGGAGTGCAGGTATGGCATCCCTGTCACCTGCCGAGGGACCACACAGGGGACAGTGATGGGCCACAGCTTTGGCACCCAGGGTTACCCAGGGGATTTTATCCAGCCTCCCAGCCCCAGGGGAAGGCACAGCCCCAGCAGCATTCTCAGTCCTGCCCTGGGAACAGCCCAGGGCCAGGGTGACCTGGGAAGAGCAGGTTTTGGGTGGTGTGGCACCTTGAGGAAGGACTCCATTGACTTCGAGGCCAGGGAGTTGCTCCGGAACAAAGTGTTTGGCTCACCTGCAAAACAGGAGAGGGGCCATGGCCTGGGGCAGGGCCACAGGTCACCCACTGGGCAGCTGCAATCATGGGGGGCATTCCCAGAGGCTGTGCCTTTCCCCCCATGCCATTTCCGTGGGGGTGTTGGGGATTTCCAAATCTCAAACCACCTGCTCCTCCACCAACCTCAGCCCATGAATTGCTGGGATGAACCCCACAGATTCCACAGTGTGATGACTGAACCTCAACCATCACTCCCAAAAAACCCCACACAAGGCCCTGGACGTTTTGCAGCCCCAGGAGATGATTGGAAGCCTCCAACTCCGCTCCCCACCCCAGCCTTACAGGGCTTGGCCAGTTCCAGCTCGAAGAGCAGGTCCAGGAACTCCTTGACCATCCCTTGGCCTAGGAAGAGTTTGACCAAGTTGATGGCAACCTCCTGCCGGCACTCGGCCGTGGTGGTTTCGTCCAGGAGGGTGACCAGGTGCACTTGGCCATCCTGGAGGGAAGAGGCACCGTGGTGTGACAGCCCAAGGCACAGAGCTGGGAAATGTGGGTGCTCCAGCGGGGCTGGGCATGGACCCCTCACCTGGCGCCCCGACTTCACCTCCTGGCACAGGAGCTGGACCAGGGGCTGGTAGCAGTGGGAGGGAAGCACCGTCTCGTCCCGCAGCCTCACCTGCAGCTGCAGCGAGCCCAGGCTGCCTCGGCGCCTGCAGGAGCATGGGGTGGATGGGTGGATGGATGGATGGATGGATGGATGGATGGATGGATGGATGGATGGATGGATGGATGGGGAAGTATTTCACCAAGCAGAAGGTGGCCTGACACCCTCGGCTGCCCCTCCAAAGCAATGATGTTTCCCAGGAAAACCCCCCTCCCTCATGCCCCTGAGGGCACTGGGACCACCACCAACACACCCCAACACCCTGTGCCAAAACTCACTCATCCTCCATGGGCTTGGACTTGTCTGGCCACAGCCTGAACCACCCCTCCTCCTGCCCGGCCGCTTCCAGCCCCTGGACGCTGAACACCACCTGGGAGGGGAAGGCAGGAGAGGGCTGGGTGGGCAGCTGGGCAGGATCCCAGCAGCAGTGACAGGGTTTGGAGGCTCACCTTGCCCAGGAAGTCGTTCCTGCCGACGAGGTCCCAGTCCCACACCTCCACGCAGAGCTTCTCCCCGGCAGGCTCAGCCAGCTCGAACTCGAAGGTCTCGTTCCAGCGTGGGTAACAGGATTTCTTGACCACCTGCAAAGGCAACAGCTGTGTCCCCCCTCTCTGGGTGGATCTGTCCCTCAGGGACACCAAGCTGGGGGTGCTGGGGGATAGGGATGTCTCCAGGCTTCCGCATGGACTGATTCCACCTGAACCATTGGCAGGATGGGGATCACTGAAGTCGCACTCACGGTGCTCTCCTGTGTCTTCCCGTTGTAGCGCAGGCGGACAAAGGGGTCAGAGGCACCATTCCGGTCCTTCCTGGCCAAATCCCTGTTGAGGAGAGGGAGAATTTACCAGCAAGCTCCCAAAATACCTATGGGCACCCCACTCTCCCCTTCTCGGTTGCCCTGCATCTCAAGATATGTGTCCCAAAGATCCACCAGGGAAACTGAGTCACAGAGCAGCCTGGACTCACCACCTGTGTCCCAGCTGCACACACAGCCTGTCACCCTCATGTCCCCTCTCACCTGGCCTCCAGCACGGAGCAGCGCAGCCGCCGGCTGCCCTGGCTGCCCAGGACCTCCACCCTCAAGTGGATCTCCCCCTGCACCTCCTCATCAGGGTCCACCTCGCTGAGGCTCACCCAGCCACTGTATCCTGTGGGAAAAGGGGAGACCCGCATGGAGGAGCCATCAGGAGAGCCCTCGGGACCAGCTCGTCCAAGGGGTGGGAGATGAATCCCTGCTGGGACCCTCCACCCACCCTTCGCCCTACCCTTGGGGTGCTCTGCCAGCATGTCCCGGGTGATGCAGACTTTCCCGATAACGTCATCACGGCTGGAAAACAAAAGTGGGAAGCAGGACATGGCATGGGATTGGTTCCCAGGCAGGACAGCCCCCGCTTTGGGGGGTCCTGGGCTGGGCCCCCCATGGAGTATCCATCCCCATGGAGCACATCAGCCACCCTCTGCTGCCAGCAGGACAATAACCCCGGGAATTAACTTCACCCATCTCTGTCCCAAAGGCCAGGGCAGCATGGCCAGGTGTGGATTCTCCCTACACCGGGGCTGAGCATGCAGGGAACCAAAGCCACCAACCGAGTCCCCAGTCTGAGCCCCCACCATACCTGAGCGCGTCCTCATCCATGACATAGATGGAGATGCTGTGGAAACCGGGCTGGAGCTGCACCTCGTATTCCTCCCCCCAGAATGGGGACAGCGTCTTCCACACCGTGGCAGTCCTGCGGGGCAGGTGGCACTGGTGACAGGGGCAGGGCTCCCTCTCTGGGGTAGTCCCCAGCCCTGGGACCTTCCCAGCTTTTGGGGACGTGTGGCTGGGGACAGCACCCATGGTTTTGGACCCTCAGCTGGGCAGGGATGAGTTTCTGTCCCTGTCCTGTCTTGTGGCTCTGGGCTGGCAGGACACAGGAGCGGCTTAGAGGGGAAGGGGGCCATGGGCTGTTAGATTCCTCTGAGCCTGGAGGAGCATCTTGGCCCAAAGCAGGGAATAATGAATGATAAATAATAATAACTAATGATCACAGCAATAATCATAATAATAATAATGCACCTGCAGCAGTGTAGATGGAGAAACTTGCCAGGAGCAAAGGTCTGGGGACAAGCCAGGAGCCTGGGCCACTCACCTGATGATGGCCTCATCGTCGATCTTCACGATGCAGTACGGGTCACTGCTCCCCGTGCTGGAAGGACAAGGGACAGCTCTGTCAGTGCCACCAGCCACAGCCCAGGCCACCACCCAACCCACAGGGCTCCCGTGGCCATGGGTGACCAAAGCCTTCAGCCCTGCCAACCCCACAGAACGGAGACCTTGTCGAGACAAAGCCCTGAGGGAAAAGCTGAGGTGCAGAGGCTGCCAAAGGCTTCCAAGGGTAGATTTGGCCACAGCTGCCAGCACCGGGTGACTCTGGCTCCGCTTCCAGACTGGGGACACACCCCCATGACCGTGTCCGGCCCCTGCGTCCCGCTGGCAGCCAGAAGTGGCTTTTCCCCTTCCACACAGGAAGGCGAGGAGCAGACAAAACCCACCCTTTCCCCGAAACAGCTTCGGGCACCTGCAGCCCAATTCACCAGGAGTGAGGACTCAGCAGCCTCCCCCAGCCCCATAATGGTCCTTGACCCCCAACACCACTGTGGGGATGGGGACACCCCTAGGGACACTCTCAGGGATGCATAGGGTGTGGAGAGCAGCCACCACCATGCTTTGGCCATGCTTCCTCCCTGAGAACAACCCGAGACGTCCTTGCCAAAAAATAATCACGGTTTTACAGTTTATTGCCCCGGTTCATCAGAAACAGGGTCAGGGGTGGGGGCTCCAGCCAGGGACAGAGCAGCCAGAACCTGAGGGCCGGCCAAGGTCATGGAAAGGTTGTGGCTCCCATCCCACTGGCACAGAGCAGCCTGCTCAGAGCACAGAAAACTCACTGACACCAATCCCAGGGGCACTGTCAGCCAACAGAAAACGTCCTGGAAGAAAAGGGGGTGCACAGATGGGGGCTTGGGGACCCCCAAGCATGGAGTGATTTCCACATCCCAAATCTAGGGAGGCTGAGAGCCAGCTGCTGGGGGCATTGAAAAGGTTTTGGGGGTGACTGAAAGAGTTTGGGAGGATCCAAAGGGTTTTTGGAGGGACTGAAGGGGTTGGAGGAGACTGAAAGGGCTTGGGAGGGACTGAAATGGTTCTTGTGGAGGGATCAAAATGTGGTTTGGGGGAATTAAAGGGGGTTGGAGGGGACTGAAAGGGTTTTGTGGGGACTGAAAGAGTTTTGAGGGGAGTGAAAGGGGCTTGAGTGGATTCAAAACGGGTTGGAGGGGACTGCAAGGGTTTGGGGGGGATCAAAATGTGGTTTGGGGGAATTAAAGGGGGTTGGAGGGGACTGAAAGGGTTTTGTGGGGACTGAAAGAGTTTTGAGGGGAGTTTAAAAAAGTGGAATGAAAAAAGAAAAGAAAAAATAGACTGGAAATAAAAGATAGAAGATTAAAGGGGGGTGGAGGGGACTGCAAGGGTTTGGAGGGGATCAAAAGGTGGTTTGGGGGAATTAAAGGAGGTTAGAGGGGGCTGAAAGGCGCTTGAGGGGATTCAAAAGGGGTTGGAGGGGACTGCAAGTGTGTGGAGGGGATCAAAAGATGGTTTGGGGGAATTAAAGGGGGCTGGGGGGATTGCAAGGGTTTTGGGGGGCTCCCTGCCCTGCCAAACAGGGCTGCAGGGGTTTCTCTGGGCTGTGCCTCCCAGGTACCACGGTAAGATCCCCGTTCCCAGGCACTTCCATCCCTTCGGCCCCGCGGGGCCGGCAGCGCAGCAGGTTGCCAAGAGCTGCTGCCGCTCCCACCCCACGCCAGGCACCCTCCGGAGAGGGCTTTGAGGAGAGCCGCGGGCGCAGTGCCATGAACGGGAGCCCATGGCTGACATTTCCTGCCTTGTGCAAAGCATCGGGGATGCCGGGAGCAGGCGGGCGGAAAGGGAACAGCTGCCCGCTCCAGCTGCGCCCGGCAACGCGCGGCTGCCTCGGCTGGAAGCTGCAAACCCTTGTCCCCAGCGCGGGGACATCCAGGACAGCCGCGTCCCCTGGACGCAGGGCGCCGGGAAACCGCTCAGGCATCCTGTTTTCCATGGATTCGAGCACAGGATGGCCGGAATCCATCCCTGGCGGCTCCGGGAGGTGCCCGAGGCGCCGGGCGAGCCGCACCCTTAGGGTAGGGGTAAATCCGTGCTGGGTGACATCGCCAGCACAGCATCCCTGTCCCGGGATGTCGCGGAGGGATTTGCGGGCTCGGTGGGTGAGGGGCATCCTCTGCCGCCCACGCACAGCCCGGCTGGGCACCCACGTTGGCACGCGGGGTGCGGGGAAGGAGCTGGAAAGGGGAAGGCTGGGCTTTGGAAAGAGGAAATGAGCACAGGCAGGGCTGGGGGAAGGGGGAAGGAACCTGCGGCCACCCCTCCGGGCAGCGAAGGAGGCACGGAGGGCTGGAATTAAAAATTAACCGGTGTGGGCAGCAGCGCTGTTCTGCCTTAGGGGGTGGGGATGGAATGAATAAAAATTTAAATAAAAAATAGAATTTAAAAAAGTGGAATGAAAAAAGAAAAGAAAAAATAGACTGGAAATAAAAGATAGAATAACAAAGGAATTCGAAAATAGAATTTAAAAAGGAAATTAGAATAAAAAAGAAAATAAAAAATAGAATAAAAAGAAAAGAAAAATGGAATAAGAAATGAAAGAAAAATGGAATAAGAAATGAAAGAAAAATGGAATAAATAAAAGAAAAATAGATGGAAAAATGAAAGAAAAATAGACAGAAAAATGAAAGAAAACTCACAAAAGGAAAAGAAAAAGAAAAGAAAAATAATAAAATAAAAGAACAAAAGAAAAGAGAATAAAAGAAAAGAGAATAAAAGAAAAGAGAATAAAAGAAAACAGAATGAAGAAATTAAAAAAAGACAAAAAAAAGGGCAAAAATGAAAGAAAAATAGTTTATAAAATGAAATAAAAAGTAAAAAAGTGAAAATAGTGAAATAAAAATAGAATAAATTATAATAAGTTAAAGATTTAAAATTATTGGCATTATTTATCGTAACACAAAAATAATCCAATAAAATAAATGAATAATAAAATAGAAATTCAAATAAAGAAATTCAAGTTCATATTAAAAAAAAAATCAATACGAAATAAAATAAATTTAAAAAATCAGGCAGACCCTTCCCCTTGCTTTCCTGGGATGAAGACAGGGGGAAGATTTGGCAGCCCCAGCTGGGGAGGCTGTGCTAAACCCTGCGGGATCTGGGGGTTCCCCGTGGGGATCTGGGGGTGCTCCATCACCCCTGGCTGTTGCCAGCAGGGTCTGAGCTGCCCATGCCGCCGGGACACCCCGCCGAGGGAATTCCCAGGAGGAAACCAGCGATCCCAAAAGCCGTGCCAGGGCAGGGAACCGGATCCCCTGGGCCGCCGTGCAGAGGGGAGGGGGCCGGGGCCTGACACGGACAAGGTCGCGCTCGGGTTTCCCTCCCCGCTGTCCCAGCCCAGCGCCACGTCCCAAAGGCACCGGTCCGGAAAGCTCCGCTCCAGGCGCTGCGGAACGGCGGCTTCCCGGCTCTCCCAAAATCCGGAGCCTCCCGAAACCCGGAGCCTGCCCGTGGTGGGTCGAGCTCCGGCGGGGACTTGTGCCAAGGGATTTAAAAATCAGGCCCTGACACACGGGATTTAAAAAAAAAAGGAAAAAAAAAAAAAAAAGTCATGTTTCTTTCCTTGTTTATCCTCTTTTTCCATGACGGCTGCAGGGATTTTTGCTGGTTTTCCGGCTGCCGGGCGCTCCTCAGCAGCTTCCCGCTGCCTTGGTGGTGGCTGGGGGCACCCCGGTGCTGTCCCCACATCCCACCCCATAAGGTTCAGAGCGATGAGGGTAATACCGGGATTTTCTGGGAGGGAAATCCCGACCCAAGGGCTGCCCCCCGGACCTCAGCCAGGTGGGATGGAGCCGGGGCTGGGAACGGAGCGGGGACGGGGGACAGAGCACTGGGGCAGCCCCTGATCCTTTGGGGATGGATGTACCGAGCCCTGCTGCACGGCCGGGGGTCCCTGCGAGGGTCCCTGTGTGGTGGGGACAGCCTTGCCCTGTGGGAGCACAGGGGGAGCCCCCAAAGTGGGAGCACTACTCGGGGTGCCCAAAACACTGCTGGGGACATCCCACAGCGCAGGGTGCTCCTGAGGGGAATCCTCAACCCCATGTCGGAGGGTGTTCCCGAATCGGGGGGAAATCAGCACTCCTTAGGGAGCCGGGGGCACCCAAAAGTGTCCTGAAGGGAACCCCCAGAGCAAGAGGTATGCCAAAGCCACACTGGGGGAACCCCCAAAGCAAGGCAACCACAAAACCATCGTGGAGGGAACCCCAAAGCAAGGGGGATTCCAAAGCCACCCTATGGAGAATCCCCACAGCACATGCACTGATGGAGAGGGTACCCCAAACCTACCCTGAAGGGAACCCCCAAAGTAAACACACTGCTGCGGGAGACCCAAAAGCCACCCTGGGGGGAACTCCCGATGCGAGACGACTCAAAGCCATCCTGGAGAGAACACCCCAAGGGGTGATACCCCAAAAGCGGATGCCAAAGCCACTTTGGGGTGAGCCCCTAAATCAGGTGCACTGCTGGGGGGGCCCAAACCATTCTGGACAAGCCCCCAAAGAAGGGGGGACCCTCCAAAGGCACCCTGAGGGTGGTGTCTCCAAAAGAGACCTGTTGGGGGGACACCCTGCAGCACTCCTGGGAAAAAGGGGAGACCCTCCGGGATGCCCCCGCCCCAAACATCTCCCGGTCCCCGCGGGGGCACTCACATGTCCTTGGCGGGCAGGTTCCTGCCCTCCACGATGCGGATGGAGAGGGCGCTGCGCTGGGCCATGGCGGGCGGGCAGCGGGGCCGAGCCGAGCCGAGGCGACCCCCGCGGCGCCACACGGNCGAGCGGAGCCAAACGGCGCCGAGCGCGGCCTCGACCCCGCGTCCCCTCTCACAGCGCCCATGTGCGGGCCGGCGCCGGCGCCCGCCAATCAGCGCTCGGAGGCGTGGAAAGAGGCGTGGCCTGGAGCATATCCGCGGCGCCTATTGGTTGATTCTATCGGCTGTCAGCCAGGGGGTGGGAACTGGGCGGGGCTAAGGGGCGTGGCTTCCGCGGGGTGGGCGGGGCCGGGTTCCCCGCGCTGCCGGGGTCTCGCCGGGGTCCCCCGCTCGGTCCCGTCGGTCCCCTCGGTCCTTTCTGTCCTCTCGGTCCCCCTCCGCTCCCGGCACCCCCGGTGCAGCCCCGGCCTGCCCAGCCCGGCGCCCGCCTGGG
>VZTX01015848.1:30172-73633 GCA_013400915.1 Pardalotus punctatus
CGCGGGGTGGGCGGGGCCGGGTTCCCCGCGCTGCCGGGGTCCCGCCGGGTTCCCCCGCTCGGTCCCCTCGGTCCCCTCGGTCCTTTCTGTCCCCTCGGTCCCCCTCAGCTCCCGGCACCACCCGCGACTCCAGGGCGGTGCAGCCCCGGCCTGCCCAGCCCGGCGCCCGCCTGGGTTGGACCAAACCCACACCGGACCCCTCCTCGCCCCCCAAGAACCCGGGGGGCTGCGGCATCGGCCGCTCCGCGCTGCCCTGCACCCCAGAACCCTACAGTTTTCTTGATTTTTAACCTCTTGTTTTGTTTTTAAAATACTGCCCCACCCGGCTGCAGCACCCCCGAGGGACAGGTGGCATTTCTGGGGGCTTGGTGCCCTAAATACCAGAGGGGGGACAGGGACCCCCCTCCACCACTTCGAGACCCACCTGGGCTCTAGGGCTCGGCCGGCACCCAGAGATCAGGGTTGTGCTGACCGAGATGATCCTTGGCATTTTCGCCGCGGGGACACTAAGGGACACTGCAGGGACACACCGGGAACACACTGCTCTGTTCCTACAGCGCTGCCCCTCTGCCTCCCCCGCACAGGGGGACAGCAAGGGGACAAGGTGCTGTCCCTGCCACCATCCCACGAGCCTCCTCGTGTGCCAGCTCCAGCCCCACAGGCGGTCGGGGCCACAGGTCCCACCTCCAGCAACGCACTTGTGGCAGGTGACAACCCCCCCACAACCCTCGAAGCTGTTTTGCAGGCGAAGCAGTTGTTTTATTTCGGGGGACGGGGCGTAGGGCGGCGGCGACCCGCGTTTGCCGGATGGAACCATCCCTTCGCTGCTCCCACGCTGATCTCGGCAGGAGTTAATCGCTGGATTTGCTTGATTTCACTTGGCCGGGCTCCACGGAGGCGGCTCCGGCAGCGGGGGGGCAGGTTGCTAACACCCCTCCCAGGCGACACAAGGACACCCCGTAAGGGCGCTGTGACCGGCCCGGGGGGTGAATGTGATGCTGCCCTTGGAGTGATGCCTGCGGGGGGAAAAACGGGGATTTTAATATTTGTATGTGATTTATATAGCTACACACACCTGCCCTGATCCGTCCTAAAAGGGGCTTCTGCCCAGCTCCAGCGGGGTCTCATCCTGCCCGGGCTGCAGAATCAGGCCATCCACATCCCTCAGATCAGCGTCAGAGACCCACAGCCCCGTGTAGGACCAGGAATGATGAATGCAGTCCCTTCCAGCCCCTGGTACTGGATCAGCTTCCCTCCCCTCCCCAGCCCACTCCCCACCCGTGCAGGATCAGCCTCCACATCCCCCAGATGGGGATCAGGGACAGCCCTCGGTGCAGGATCAGACACCGGAGGGTCCAGGTCCCCTCTTGGGGTCTCATAGCTCTCACGGGAACCCCAGCAGCACCCGGGAAGGACTGGGACAGCTCTGGGTGAGGGAGCCTTTCCTCGGGGCTTGCTCAGGGATTAAGCATTGTAGGATAAAAGGGATTGGAGCAACATCCCCCTACACCCACGGCCCCCGCCCTGGGGCATTTCAGCGTCCCAAGCCCCAGCGTCAGAGCTGGGGGGAGTCAGGTTCCCCTCGCTGCCCTACACCCCAAGGGAATTTTCCCCATTCGAACTGGGCACAGGTGGCACCGATGCCCCAGCCGGCTGTGACAACACGTCTCCCCCCCAGAGCATCCCAGGCCGTATCCTGCCCGTGCAGCGGCTGTCTCCCACCTAGGGATGGGGCCGTGGGGCTTTTCAGGAGACTGCGGGAGGCATCGAGGAGTCACAGACAAGAGGCGCAGGCCGGGCACAAAGCATGCGGAAAAGCCTTTAATATCCCGCTCCACTGCCCCGGTCCCCTGGGGCAGCTCCGGCCGTGTCCCCGCGGAGCGGGGTTCGTGCCACGCACAAGGGATGGAACGGTGGGGGTCACATTTACACCCGCACGGGGGGAGCGTGGGGAGGGGCGGCGGTGCCGGGGGGCGGCAGGGAGGCGGCGGGAGCTCAGAGCCGGGCGGCGGGCTGGTCATAGACGTGGTGGGTGTTGTACCGCCGCACCGTCACCGACTCCGGCTTGCTGAAGGTGCTGCTGCCGCCGCAGGAGTCCGAGCTGGGGAGGGAAGGCGGGGTGAGGGGTGAGGGTGGGGACCAAGGGGTGGCGGCGTCACCTTCTGACGCCGGTCCCGCGTGCCCAGCACCCATCGCGGCTCCTGGGTGGGACGTGCTGGTGGCACTTACCCCCAGAAGACGAGCATGGCCACCAATCCGGCCAGGAGGATGGCGAAGAGGATGGAGAGGATGGTGGTGATGGCGATCATGCCGGCGCTATGCCCGCTGCCCGTCGTGGAGATGCTGCTGGGTGACTTGGCTGGGGATAGAGCGGGAGGAGAGGGAGCAGGATGCAGAAATGCACGCCCTGGAGTGGCTCAGGGGGTCCGGATGGGTGACGATGTGCTCGTGTGTGCCAGCACAATGTGCCAGCACAATGTGCCACCGCACCCGAGTCCGACCCGCCGCAGCGCCCTGCCTCAGTTTCCCCAGCTGCTCACAGGAGCTCTCGCCCCAAACCATTGTTGCCCAGAATTCAGCCCCCGGGACCACCCCACACCTCCAGGACCACCCCATATTCCCGCCTCCGACAGCCGCGGGATGGCTGGGGGAGCAGGATGGGCACCCCGGCAGCCGTACCTGTCCTCAGCATGATAGGCTCCGACCAGGCGGTCTCAGCCACGGGCTCAGAGCCTCGCAGGGCGAGGAACTTCACCCTGGGATGGGAAAGGAGGTTGGCTACGGTCCCGTGAGCCGGGGGGCTGCCGGCAGCCCTTGAGGGGACAGGTCCCCGGGAGCAGGCTCACCGGTAGGGCCCGGGGCCGGGCAGGGGGCCATTGCAGGTGGGTCTCGCCGGATCCTGGGCGCAGCTGGTCTCGCTGCCGACGCGCAGCACTGAGATGTCCCCGGCGGGTTTGGGGCACGGGTAGTTGGCCAGGGTGGCGTTGAGGGTCATGTAGGCAGGGACGGGGTCAGGGAAGTCCTGGAATGCGGTCTCGGGAGTCCCCGGCCCCGCGGTGTTGTTGAAGGTGGTTGCGGCTGCAGGGATGAGGATGGGGGTGAGGAGAGACCTGGGAGGGGGGCACAGGGACCCCTGCACACCCCCTGCCCTGTGCTGCTCCCACCTACCCTTGTCCAGGGCCACCACTAGCCAGATGTCGGCATTGCCGTAGTCGTCGAAGACGCAGCGGGGCTGATCCAGCACGAAGGTGGAGGCGGTCGTCAGCCCCTCCAGAAAGGGGGTCTTGGTCAGGGCTGGCGTGTACCCCAGCTCGGCTGCGGAGAGAAGCCAAAGGGGTGCGGCAGAGGGTGCGGACCCCGCACTGCAGCCCCGGACCGGCGGCCGCGGTAAGGGGGCTCGGGGTGGGGACAGCGACAGGAGGGAGCTGAACCCTGGGGTCTCGGCAGTCGGGCCCCGGCTCCCCTCCCACCCCCCGGGCTGGGCTCAGTCAAATGTTTCATGAAAAGAGGAAGCAAAGACACTCCATGTTCCCACCCGTGGGGGGAACACCCCTGGAGGACTCCCAGAGGAGCCAGGGTGACGATGCCAGGGACACAGGGGGTGGCACCCAGAATAGGGGGTCACCAGCTGCCCTACGCCTCTAGGTTCAGGGGTGTCCTGGTGGACCCCAATGGTGACGTCCAGAGAAACCCACACTGTGCCAGTCAACCAAAATCAGTGACGCCAGAGACTAGAGGTGGCCCCCAGAATAGGATCCAAACAAGGCGGGCATCAGCTGCCCTACACCTCCAGGCTCAGGGGCGTCCTGGGGAGCCCCGCGGTGCCAAGGGGAATCCCGAGTCCGTCCCGATGGCGTCGATGGACTCACCTATGCCGTGGGCCACGGGCAGGAGCAGGAGGAGCAGCGGGAGCATGGTGCGGGCGCCTGGGTGCCGAGGGCGGGAGTGCGGGTGCTCGGGCTCCGCGTCCCCGTGGGACCCGCCTGTGGTCACCAACCGCCCACATTCCTGCAGCGGCCGCAGCCCCGTGGCAAACAGGTTGGGCTCGTTTCCCTGGGAGCGTTTGTTATGTTTGAGCGCCCGCCGGCGAGGCGTGCTGAGAACCGCTGTGCTTGTGGCACGGGTGGGTGACAGCTCTCACCCGGGCAACGGGCAGAGAGGGACACGTCGGGGGGATGCGCCCCACAGACCCCACCGGTGACAGCATGTGCCTCCCACCCCGACATCAAGTGTCACCAAGCCAGCGCCCCACTTGGTTTTTGGGGACCCCCATATTCACAGCTCCCACCCTGTGTGGCCAAGGACCAGGAGGAGGCAGTCGCAGATGTAAAATCAGATTTTACTTGACAGGACACTTTGTGTCTAGTGGAGGGTGTCCCTGCCCGTGGCAGAAGGGTTAAAACGAAATGGTCTTTATGGTCCCCTCCAACCCAAACTGTTCCATAATTCTCTGACACGGAGCAGGGGGTTGGGGGGCAGAGCGGCACAGCCCTGGGGGGCTACACCCGCAGCTGGGGGGCAGGGAGTGGGGTAGGGCTGGGGGGATGTGGTGGGTCCGGTAGGATCTGCGGGTGAAAGCGTCGGTCCCCAAATCCTGGTGGCACAGAGAGCCCCACACCTTGGCACTGCAGGGAGAGAGAAGCAGAGGCATCAAGTGGTGTCTGCAGGGCTCTGCGGACCCCCGGCACCGACCACCCCCAAGGGGCCTTTTCACCCGCAAACTACAGCAAACCTCCAATTTAAGAACAAAAAGACTTCTTCAATGTTAAAAACATCTCCGTTACTTTGCTGATGGGATTGCCGGGTTGGGGGGTTCTGTAGCCCCGCAGACACTCCCACCCCAGCAGCCCCCAGTACCCCAGGGCTCCGAGCACGGCGGTGGCCAGCACGGCCCCCAGGCTGGCCAGGATGGAGGCGATGACCACCACGTCACTGCCACGGCGAGAGGGTGCAGGGTCGATGGTGCTCGGGCTGAGGGCTGGAAGGAGGCAGGATGAGGGCTGGGGGGGGGGACCACGGGGGGCTCAGGGATGGTGTGATGGAAAGAGGGAGGGACGGGGGAGATGAGGGGTTCAGGGATCACTTCTCCCCACAGGTTTTGGGATGATGGCACAGGGCCGATGCTGTGCCACATGCCCGCACCCCAACGGGGCAGGTGCAGGGGAGCCGCGGGGGGATGGCAGTGCCACAGGTACCTGTGCGCAGGAGGATGGGGTCGGACCAAAGCGTCTCCGCCTTGGGGCCGCGGCAGCCCATCAGCAGGAACTTCACCCTGCAGCGGGTATGGGGGTGATTCCAGGGGGATGGGCATGTCCCGGGTGACGAGTCACGCCAGCCAGGATTTGGGGGCTGTGGCCTTACCTGTAGGGTCCCGGGGAGGGCAGGGGCCCATTGCAGGGGTCCTGCCTGCCCTGGTCCCTGCACGCGGTGTCACCCCCGACCCGCAGGACGGGCGGGGTCGGTGCCGAGCAGGAATATGCGGCTGCTGCCGTCTCCAGCGTCATATAGGAGCGGGTGGTGAGCAGCTGCTTGTACGGGGGCACGTCAGCCCGGGACCGGGGGTTTCTGAAGGTGGCTGATGCTGCGCGGCACAGACGGCAGGTGAGCGGCTGCGGTGAGGGTCCCCCATGTCCCCTGCCGTGGGGGGGACGTGCCGAAGCAGCGAGTGCTCACCGTTGGCAAAAGCCACCGCCAGCCAAACGGCGTCGGAGGCATCGGCGTGGCGGTCGAAGACGCAGCGGGGCCTCTCCAGCGCGAAGGTGGTGGCGGTGACCTTGCCCGGCAGTGCCATGGGGTGCACGTGGGGCACGTAGGGCAGCCGGGCTGGGGAGTGGGCAGTGAGAGAGGGGACCCCTGCTCTGCACCGCTCGGCAAGAGCCTGACCGCAGCCCGCGCCCACACCAGTGTTGGCACACGGTGTCTCACAGGGTGCCAGCATCAGGGGGACAGCACCGGTGTGGGGACCCCCGCCAAGCCCAACCCCATAACCCCCTCCCTGGCACAAAGGACTCGCAGCCCCTCCAGGCTCCCGTCCCGCTCTGCCCGGTCCCCCAGGGAGTCACCCAGGTCCGCGGCTGCGCCCGTCCCAGCCAGCACCAGCAGCACCCACGGCAGCTCCATGGCGTCGTCCTGGTGGTGCTGGATGTGCTGTCCTGCTCCGCTCACCCCGTCCCACTGCAGAGGGGACGAGCTGTCCCCAGTGCCCCTGCAGCACGGACCGCCTGTCCTGAGGAGCCGGACCCTCCCAGCCCCGCATTCCTGTACCGGCTCTGCCGGCCCGGTCAGACCCCGCGGGCAGAGGGGAACAGCTGAGCATCCCGGGTCACCCGCTGGTCCCAAACCCCCCGGGGAACCGTCTTGCAGGACCCCTGAGGCTCCTGCGAGGAATCGGGGCACAAGCCTGTGATGTGAAAGGGCAAACTGAGGGCACAGAGGAGGCACTGGGGCCTTGTTCCAGGATGGGTTGGCAGGAATCCCAGTCTTCGCTGGGGCTATGGGGGCAGCCAGGCAAGTCGTCCTGGACCCCCACTCGTTCCACCAGGCCCCGGAGCCAGGGGTGAGCCCGTGCCCGACTGGTTCGGGTGCAGCCGGCCTTGCCCCGCGGGCAGGGAAGCGCTCCGGAGCATGACACCCGAACTCACCCAAATCCCAGTGTTCAGGTGAACGGTCCCACCCAGCCCCGGGAGTGCGGAAGCATTTTCAGCTCTGGGGCCACCCCACACTGACATTTCCCCATCTATCGTACCCCCTCCAAGCCCTTGGGAGGGGGCCGGGGACGTCGCCCTGGAGCGGGAGCTGCCCCACGGCTCGGGAGCCCCTCTCCGCCGCTCCCCCCGGCTGCTCCCCCCGCAGAGGGGCTGGAGCGCTCCTTCTCCCGTGTTTGCCAAGGGGAGCGGCTGCCCACTCCTGCGTGGGAGGAGATTTCCCCCCCCTTCCCAAGGGGCCGCGACCGCGCCTTCAGATTAAGTGGAAATGGGGCATTCAAAGATTACACCGTCCAGCTGCGGAGTGAAAAACAGGCGCAGCTGCAGCCTCCGTCCCTCCTCCTTCTTCTCCCTGCCTTATTCCCCACTCCCATCCAGCAACACCTGCCCTGGGGACCCCGCCAGCCCCACACCTGCCCCCCTAGAGCCCTCTCTGGTGCTCCCCGGCCGGCAAAATGCCACCAGCAAGGTGAGGGGCAGGGTGGGTGACGCAGGGGGGTGACGCAGGGGGACGGTGAGTCACAGTTTCAGCTGCCGGTACCCAGCATAGCTGCGGGGTCAAGGCTGGGCTAATAATAACCACCCTGTGGCAGATGAGCCATCACCGAAGGGCGGTGGGAGAGACAAACCCCTCTCCTCTCCCTGGGGCTCCAGCTGGGGATGGGGGACACAAGGCTTTTGGTCAAACATGCCTGGGAGCATGATAAGCTTTTATTTGGGGCTCTCTCCCCTCCTGCCTCCAACAGGCACCAGGGTTATGCTTTCACCCCACCTTTCAAAGCCTCTCCCTGCATCACAGCGCCTGAGTGCCTGGCTCTGCTCCTTTCCACCCCTTGGAGCCCCCTGCCATGGGGGCTAAGGTACCTTGGGCCCAGCACAGACAGGGCAAGAGTTTTAGGAGATGCCTTGTGTCTAAAGACAGGGCAGGCAGGGATGAGCCACTGAGCTTGGCTGGCTCACCACAGCCCAATGCTCCTTCCCTGGACCAGCCCAGAGTGAGGGAGGCTCCAGCTGATTCACACCCAGGAGCAGCTGCTGGAGATGCCTTGGGCCAGGCTCAGCAGGAAATTCTTGCTCTGTACAGGGCTGAGTGAACCCTGCTTCAATTTTCGCTTCAATTCACTTCTTTGATTGCTGGGACAACATGATCCTGGGATTCAAAGCTGAAGTTTGAACTCAAAACCTCTCCCTTTCGCAACCAGGGTGGGAGAGGAGCAGACAGAGCCCGGTTGTGCAGAGCTCAGCAACGCAGACACATCACTGCAGCTCCCAACGAGCTGCCATTCCTGCAGCATCCCCACATGGCACTGGATGTTTGAGGGGTTTCCCCCTCGAGTCTGCAGCAGGTACCAGGCTCCTGCAAGCACTAGATGGACAGTGGGGAAAGCTGGAGCCCTTGAGAGCTCAGAAAAACCTTTAGTTTCTATATTGGCATGACAGGAAGCAAAGTGCTCCTCAGCTGGTCACTGGAGGATGGCAAGGCAGAGCTGCCACAAAGCCCAGCCACATCCCAGCTTTCCCAGGAAGGAGGTGAAGTGGGAGATGGCAGCAGTGCCAAAGTGATGGATTGGGTGGATTTAATGTGCAGCAAGGTCTGGTGGCCACAGGGAGGGGAAGAGCCAGAAACAGCTCTTCAAAAGGTATCAGCCCCAGGTGACAAGCAGCCTGGGGACAATGCACAGCAAGGCCACCAGGACTGGGGCAATATCCCATTTCTGAGGTGCTAGCACCCAGAACAGGAACATGGTCCCAGCCCGAGCATTGCTGCTGGCACCTGGGCTGGCCACCACTGCTGCTGGGAGGAAAGTGACTGTCACCAGCTGGTGGCACCAGCATCCCTGCAGCAGCAGCACAAGGCACGGCAGCTCCTCCCTGCAAAGGCTTCACCGAATTGCTGCCATTTCACCTGAGAGAAGGGGAGAGAGAGATAGGTTCTGCCTCTCATCTTTAGGATGAGGAGTGGGGCTGGCAGCTCACAGCCAGAGCACAGGGCTGCAACTTCCCTCAGGATGGACAGACAGGTCACCTCTGCTGGCACCATGGCCACAGACCACCAAACTCCAGTGGCCAAAGCACTGACAGGCTGGAAGCATGATCTGTGGGACCAGTGTCCTGCCTCCACTGAGATGTGTATCCCTGCAGCAGGGCTGAGCTTTCCCTCCTCCCTCCTGGCTGGATTGGGGGTCTGTGGCTCCATGGACCAGGGTGGGGCCCCAGAGAGAGCCTTTGAGGGGGAGGCACCAAGGCAAGCAGGAAGGCAGAGCAGGGAGGTGCTGTGGGAATGAAGTTTATTGGGACTGAGCAGATACAAGGCAGGAGGGAGGCAAGAGGTGCCTCAGAGAGGGAGCTGATGTGTCCCAAAAGGAGGACCTTGTTTGGATTCCACATGGTCTATTGGAAGCAAGGCACTCTCCTCTCCCATCTTGTCCCCAGGCATTACCAAAGGAAGGTCCTGCCTTCCCCAGGGGATCTGTCACCTCAGGACCCCTATCCCAGCTGCTCCTGGCTGCAGCCATCAATCCCACCCAGAGACACAAGCACAGCTTCTACAAAAATATCCTTCCCTCCCCCCCCAAAATGTGGAGAGCGGGCAGGGCTCCCACAGAACTGTTATTGCTCAGTGTGACGGGTGGTCAGACACAGGAACTTAAGGCATCAGGAATAAGTGCACTAGGTGGCCCCTGAGGCTCACTGGCCCAGGCAGTCCTCAGTGACACCCTGGGCAGCCAGCTCTGCCAGCACATTGTCCAGGTAGTTGGGGTCAGGGTAGCCATGGCCACTCAGGTTTGAGTCCATCTCAGTCTTGTGGTGGATCTCGTTCCACACCACTGTGTTGCTCTCGCCGGTGGTGTTGGAGGTGCCCACTGTGAAAATCAGGCGTCTCTTCCAGGCCACCTTCAGGAGCTCCAGGACCTAGAGGAGGAAAGGAAAACCAAAGCTAGGAGACTTGTGCCATGAATGCAGCTTGCCAGAAGTGTGACAACACAAGAAGGGTGATGTCATCAGGGTGTGATACCTCACCTTTCTGCCCTTCTCATTGTCTGGAAGGTAACAATAACGAGGAAAACCTCTGGCTGTGTATGGCATCCCAGGGTTGGGGTGCTCAGGGCCCTGCAAGAGATGAGACAGATTTGTCATGGACATGTCACCTTCATATGAAGAGTTGGACAATCCCTCAGCAGCACAATCTGACACAGGCCCATCTCAAACCAGCTCTTCCATATAAAGGCAGTGAGGTATTGCTGGTGAGTATGAGGAACTTGACTTGTTCTTATGTGACACATGAATATTACAGATCCTCCAAGAGCAGTCTCATGCTGGGATACACAGCCAGATCTAAAATCTATTTAAATTCTGGTGGGAGATGGCCCCAAAACAGCTTTTTCCATGTGGTCTGACAACACCTTAAAAAGACCACACAGCTCAAACCTTTGAAAGGTCCCTGCCACCACTGAAACGAGCACAGGCTGTGAAACCAGACCATGGGATCTTCCCTGCCTTGTGAGCAGGGGCAGTCTTCTCCCTACTTCAGGCAGACATTAGTCTTTACTGCAGGTGAACGGCTGGGCTACTCAGGAAAAGATCTCTGATGGAGAAGACCCTCACATACTGAAGAGCAGCCAGGGCTGGCTCCAGGCACCACAGGTGGCTTGGCAAAGGGCTGCCAGCAGGTGCTGCATTGGACCCCAGGACTTTTCTGAGAGGCTCTCACAGCTTGTGCTGTTTGCCAGTGTGCTGGGCACTCACCTGGATGCCCCTGCTGATGTGATACACAATTCGGATTGTCCCACAGTCCTTGTGTCCTGGCAGGGACTGGGGGAAAGTGGAGATCTCCATCTTCCCTTTGGGCTGGGTACCGGTTTTCTCTCCGTAGATGGTTTTACAGGAGGGACACTGCAAACTGCCATCCTGCCAGGGGAGAGAAGCCACGTGAGAGCTCCACAGCCCAGCCACCAGCACACAGGGGCCTGGTGGGGATGAGCCAGCTCAGTACCTTGTTCCCATTGGAGTACATGGCCAGCATGCAGAGCATGTGGAAGGAGTGCTGGCAGTTTCTCAGGCGACCGACTGCCTCTGGCTTGATGGTGCTGGACTGGCACGTGTCGCTGTAGCCCGAGGGGGAGGACAGCTTCTCCATGCAGATCATGCAGTCCTGGAGGAGAAACCACCACCTGGTGTGAGCACAGGCTGGTCCCGAGGACTAACACACCAAGGAAGCCATCAAGGGGATGCTTCAGGAAGATTTGCCTGCAGCTTTAATCCCTCCCTTTGAGGTTTAAGGACACAGACAGGTTTCCTTATCTGGATGGTATCACCCCACTCCACTTCCTGCATTGTCCAGGAGGTGGAGAGCTGTCATCAGTCAGAGGGAAGAGTATAGTTACATCCTGCTTCTCTGCAAAGCAGCTCCAGTGCAGGGTCGGATCTCTAGTTTTGCGTTCTCTCCGAGCACTGAGACCAAAACCAAAGTCCTTCCTTCCCTTCCTCCAAAAGAAATGGGAAGGCACTGCCAGGATGAGCTATTCAACCCCATCTGTGCTTCCATCACTGTCCTCTGATGAGGACAAGTCCCCTGTTGTCACATGTGGACTTCAGGCAGTGCTGAGGACTCTGCACCTCATGTCAACAGTGCCACTGCAAGCAGCACTACACACAGGGGACACCCAAGGCAGGACTGTCCTTGGGCACTGCTGTGGTTTCCTTGGCACCCCAGTGAACTGGGCAAGCTGGAGTTGCTTCACTGCCCTCTTACCTCATCAGCAGGAGTGCTCTTCAGCTCTTCCAGGTACTTCTTCACCACTGATTCTGGCTCTGTTGGTGTGGCTGCACAAGGAGAGATGAGGGAGAAGTCAGACTCTGTGTGGTACAAGGGGCACATACAGGGTGAGCTAGAGAGAAGGGAGACAGGCAGGTCACTGGCCAGGGTGCCAAGAAGAAAGGTCAGGGTTAGAGGGGGAGAAGAGGCTGCTCCAATGGATCCCTACAAGCCCCTCAAAGGCTTTGCTTTCAGCAATGGCTCCCACTAGGACCATGAGTGCCGCAGGTCTGCCTGTAGCTGGTGTGCTCCAGCTCTCCTCACGTGCACCAAGTGACACCACACAGGTCCCAGTTGGACTTTTGTGCACACCAGAAGCCAGCTGGGATCAAACTCAATGGTCTTGATGGGACAGAGGATCACAGTCTGCGTTGTCAAAGGAGAAAAAAAGGCATTCCCACACCACCCCAGCTGGTGCCCAGCAAGGACAGAGTGACACACTGAGCTTAAGGCCCTGTTTTGAATACAGCAGAACAAGCTCCACATCCTTAACATGAAACAGTGGCCTTTCTCCTGAGCTTCCATACACTCATACCTAGCACAACACCATTCAAGTCACCAGGTATATAAACAAGCTTTTAACATGTACCCAATTTGCATCACAACACAAGATCTTTGCATCTTCCCAAATATAATCCCTGGTCCCATCCACCCAGGCACAGACCTGAGCAGCCCACCAGCCCAGTCCTTGGAGGCATTACGGGATGAAGCAGCAAACATCACACAACACCCAGAACAAATTACTGAGCGCATCCACTGTCACCTCAACTCCCAGCCCACCCTCCTGGAGCTGCCCAGCAAGGCTTGGCTTAAGCCAGGGAGCATCCTGTGGTTCACCTCCACACGGCACCTAGCCCTGGGTGCAGAGAGGAGCTCCTCACCAGTCATCAGGCCTGCCACTGAGGCTGCCAGGCTTTTCCACCAGCCTGGGTGAGGAAAAATTTGCACAAGTGATGTTATGATTCCACCTAGGCAAGAGGCAAAAGAGAGATCAAACACTTGGCTTGAGGGAATCTCGTCCTTCCTTCCTGAATCCATTTCTGGGGGACATCAGGAAAAAGCAGTGCTGTGATAAAGAGGTTGGCCAAGGTGTAGCTCTTCCTTCTCCAGCCTCCATCCTGGCTGGGTGGATGCTTCAGCACAGAGAATAGTTGGGAGCTGCTCCCAGGAGGATACAGAACATCATCATGTGGATCAGCCAGGGATCAGAACTGCAGCTGTACCTGCACATTTGCTCTCCCCATCCACTCTGGGGCTTCTAGGGAAGACAGAGGGTTCACAAGCTTTGGCTCTGTGGTTCAAAAACCTGTGCATCAAGAGACAGCCACTGGAGCTGTTATTCCAGCCCAAAAAGCCATGTCTGTCATGAGCAGGAAGGAGAGGGTGCTATTTTCTGGATAACCACTTTTCATGGAGAGACAAACATGAAGCAGAAGGGAAGGACTGCTCACGTGCCACAGGTGTTGTTGAAGAGGAAATGGCACAGATCCTCTACTGGGTAGAAGCCCCTCATTCCCTAGAACACCATGGAAGAGAGCAAGGCAGAGCACCAACATCCTTCAGCTAAGAAGACTGATGAACTGAGAGCTGGATTCTCCTAAATGAAAACACAGTCATTAAGATGAGTTATTTTCAGAAGGGGATTTCTGGCCATCCTGAAACACGATTTCTGGCAGTGGTAGCAGGAGGAGGGGAGGGCTGAGTACACAGAGGAAGAAGAGGAGGCCCAGGAGGTGAAGAGATCCAAGTGCCAGTGCTGGGCAGGAGAGATGCCAGATTCCTCAGGCAGAGCAGGGCTGTGAGGATCGGTCTCTGGAGATCCCAAGCCAGAAGGTGGCAACAGGATTAAGCATTAAGCCAAAGAACAACACAGAAGCAGGTGTTTTCCACTGCAGGGGCCAAAATCCCCTGGAAAAGCATTTCCAAGAACTGCCACAAGAGCAGGAAACAGGGAGGAGCCTGGGCAAGCCTCAGCCTTCCATCTCTGAGGCCAAGGGCTCAGCAGTGCCAGGAGCTCCTCCAAGGCCTCATTGCCAGATCCCACAGGAAACGTGGCTCCTTGTCTTTTCCAGAGGAGAGAAACAGGTCCAGGAATTCTCTGCTGGGACCTTGCTTGAGACAGCAGATCAAGAGCTAGGATTGAGTCTGAGGGGGATGTGATCAGTCTGGGATGTGATCAGTCCGAGATGTCCCAGCTCACTGTGCCTGAAACCCTCCNTTCCAGAGGAGAGAAACAGGTCCAGGAATTCTCTGCTGGGACCTTGCTTGAGACAGCAGATCAAGAGCTAGGATTGAGTCTGAGGGGGATGTGATCAGTCTGGGATGTGATCAGTCCGAGATGTCCCAGCTCACTGTGCCTGAAACCCTCCAGCCAAGAGTTCTGGGATGTCCCTTCTCCAGGCTGGCAAACACAGGGTGGCACTTTCCATGTGTGCCAGTTGGAACCAGGCTCTGGAGAGCTTCATGGCCCTACAGGAGATGGAGGCTTCAGCTTCTTCTGCTCCACAGGTTTTAGGAAGGACTCTGTGAGCTGCTACCAACCCTAACTCCATCCACTTCCATGATGATCACCATGTTCTCATCCCTGTGGATCCTGTGCTGCCTGACAGACAGACCACCAAGTCCTTCTCCACCCACCTGCATTTTCCAGGTGGCTCTTTCTGAAGTGACCTTCTTGTCTCCTCTGGCTTTGGGCTGCAGGAAGGAAAGCCAAAAAGATGCACAGCCAAGGTGAAGACAGCAAGGGAAGGGAGCAGAGAGGGTGTGTTTCACCAGCAGCAACACCTGCCCAGCACTTGGCAGAAAGCCCCAGCTCACCTGCTCCCACCTGCACAGCAGATCTGAGCAGCTTTAGAGCAGCTCACCTCGTTCAGAGTGGCAGGGAATGCTCCTGCCACAGAACCCCTCATGACCTTCCTTCTCTGGAGCAGCTCCAGGGAACAAAGAGATAACTCACCCAAGAACTGGCCAGGCTCATTCAAGTGAAATGAATGAAAGGAGACAAAAATTGTGGTGCAGAGCTGGGTTAAAGCGAGAGAGGAAAGCTCTTGGGATTTTGGGCATTACACCACCTCACCAGCTAGCATTAGGATGGAGCTCAGGGAACCAAACAGGCAGAAGGTGATGCAGCCCTCAGCTACCCCGAGGAAACCCATGCCTGATGGATTTGCACTGTGGCATCTCCAATCTGTCCCTGTCACTTTGCTGTGACAATGCACTAATGCATTTACAGTCACCAAGGTTGCTAGGAGAGAGAAAGAGCCGGGCAGCCCTGATGCTTTAGAGAAATCCATCCCCAGCTGCAAGGATTTGAAAATCCAGTCCCTTTGATGCTGAAGAGCTCTGTTTCAGCAAGGGTAGCAAAGCCCACACGGCCTTCCCTGGCTCTGAAGAGAGGCTCTTCCTTGGGCAATCCAGGATGTCTGGCCGGCCACATCCCAGCAGCACAGGGGGAGCCAGGAGGCAGCTGGGACCACGGCACGAGCCACATACGCTCCAGCACGTGAACCACTTCCTTACAGGACTGTTTACTCCATAAAAATGCTTGCCTCCAAGTCTTTGTTCTAGCCATCCCCTGGGACCATCAAGGCCTGTTCAGTCCCCAGAGTTTTCTGGATTCAATAGTGGATTGAAAATGGACTGGAAGAATTGACCGGTGCCGTTTATCACCAGCTGGCCCAGTGCTGTGCTACAGATTTATCTGGGATGCCAAAGAATGTTTACCATTCTTTCATTTACAAAGAGAGGAATATCAAATTGTTTTTAATGCTTCCCCTTCCTCCCCGTAGATAATAAGCTGCTTGCTGCAGCAAGGGCTTTCCATGGGCAACATTTAACAGATGTGTTTTGAATCCTTGCTCGGCAATCAAATGCTTGCAGCAGTAATGTCTCCTTCTGTACCCCAAAACAAGCCATATGGTTTCCAGCAGACTTCTTTTGATACCCTCTGCAGGCCAGACACTGGTTGTTCCTAGTTACTGTCATGGACAGTCACAGCTTCCATCACCTCTGCTCCCTGGACTTGCAAAGGCTGTGTCTATAGATTTCTCCATATTCAGCATTTCAGCAGGATAATCTAGTGACCAGGCTGCTCTGGTCAGAGCATCCCTGTTTTTTGCAGCCTGTCTCCTTCAGCAGGCAGTTTCCCATGGGAACAGCGAGATTCCCCAAATCCAAGGAGCTCCCCAGTCCCACCCAACCCATAGGTACTGGCACAGTCTGTGGATTCAGCTGCACATGGATGGCAAGGAAGGATGAGTGGGCACCTGCAGTGACTGCCCACCCCAGAGAGGACAGATGTGAGGGGAAACCTCCTGGCCAGGTAGAAGTGGGTAACAAGTGACACAGCAGACCCAAGCAGTCCCTGGAGGTCCCTGGAAAGGCTGGAGAGCCCTATGGTGGCCACCTCCCTGCACAAGCAGCACTTGAAGGGAGCAGGACAAGCCTTCCTCCCTCCCGGCCAGCAGTCAGGTCCCTGGCACGAGGCAGTGGCTGCAGCGTCCTGAGGCAGCACCAATCCATCAGGATGGGAGAGGCTGCCAGGCCCTGGGCCAGCACGGAGAGCACAGAGCCTGCCTGGAGACTACGACTTCCCCGAGCCCTGCAGCACACGGCTGTTCCCCAGACATCCCTGCCAGAGCAGCAACAATGCTAACGAGTCCTGACTAATTAGTGCCTGTGTTTAACACAGCCCAGCCATTCACCGAGCCAGCTGCAATTCCATCAGTGCTGCCTCACTCCATGTGGGACCAGGGCTGGCAGGAGCAGGAGGGAGGGAGAAGGGGCTCAGGAAGGGCACACCACATCCACTACCTGCTGGTTGTAGTCAGTGCAATGCTGGGTCTGCTCCTGGATACAGAGCTCTTGCTTGAGCTCTCTGTGATAGAAAATCCTAAAGGGATGGGGGAAAGAACCCAGGATGCAGAAATTCAGGGCACAAAACAAGCCCATCTCTATCTGTTGGCAGCTTCAGAGTCTGTGAAGGGAAAGAGAACAGTCTGGCCATAAGTCAGGCTCAGTACCTGCACTGCAGAACAATGTTCCTAAGCCCTGAGGGGTGTTGTACAAACACAGCGTGTTCCTAGAAGGGACAGAGCACCCTCTGCATCCCAGGAATGAGGGACTCCACAGGACTGCCATCCCAGTCCCCACAAACAGGAATCCTGCTTTCTGAAATGAGAGGGAGGATTTTAACAACCTAAACCACTGAAAGGTTCCCCTTCTTACGGGTCAGTGTGAGAAAGGGCTGATCTGACAGAGTCTCCTCTGCAGCATGTTCTGGGCAGGATGAAGACAGCTGGGGTAAATCCTGTCATGCTGCATGGGAAAAGGAGATGCTTGCTGCCCCTTTCCCATTCCATCCTTCCTGTTGGTGTCACTTCTCCACACCTCCGGAGGTGTCCCAGCCCCAGCAGGTGGCATTGGAGAGCTGGTAGGGATGTGACAGCGTGCCCTGGGGCTGAGGAACAGGATGCTGATGTGGTGCACAGCTACAGCCCACGGACACTTGATGGACACGCAGCGTGTTGTGTGCTGCTCTCACCTCCCAGCCCACGTCCTGTCCACCCCACTCCCTTTTCCATGCTCTGCATTGCTGCTCTCCCCACCCCACTCTGAAGTCACAAGACACATCCTCCTGTTAAGATCCCACCCTTGCAGCACTCTGTACCTGCAGGCCCTTGGTGCCACAGAGGCTTCACATTGCTAACCAACAGTGTGTGACTGACAGCAGTGCAGGCCCGGCCTGCCCAGCAACAGGGGCAAGCCAGCGCCCCTCTGGGAAGGCCTGGCCTCTCCACAGCTCCCTTTTGGTGCTGTTTCCAGGGCATCCCTACCACCCAGCCCTCATCCCTGCCCCTGGATGCTGCCCATGGCAGGAGTGAGGCAAAAAACAAAACACAACCCCACCACATTGCCAGCTGGCTCCATGGAGCAGGATCCTCATCCAGCCCCTGTGCCACCCACCTCTGCTCGGCTCTTCTCCTTCACCTTCCATTTTCCTTTGCTCCTCCTGTTCTTCGCTGCTTCTCCTGCCGCCCCTGCTTTCTCCTCCCCCTCGATCACACATCCTACTCCACATTTGCTCTCTCACTCCTTCTCACAGCTCTCTCCATAATGCATTTCCACAAAATACCTCCATCCTCATAGAAATTCTATTTTCCCTCCTGCCTCCTTTAGACAGCTTCAGGCTCCATGGAGAAAGAATAAGGCACCAACAAACTCCCCAGACAGGCAGGTGCCTCCTCCCCTCCACCTCTGGGCTCTTCCCTTTCTTAAATATAAAGATCTCTGTGTTGAACATCTCCAGTCCCCACTTGGATTATGCAAAGAGGGACATGCTGTAGGTTTGGTGGTGGTTGACACCCCTGTGCCAGGGTTGGCAAACAACCTCTACAGCTACACCAGGCTGGATTCACACCTACCCCTGCAGAGTCCCAGGGCTGCTACACATGGATGGAATCCAAGCTCTAAACTGGGAGCCACAGGCTCTGCAAAGGTGAGGGTTAACAGCGAGATATGAAGAGAAGAAATGGAGGTGGCTCAGCTTAGCAGGAGAGCCAAGGTAATCCATCCCTTCCTGCCAATGCACATTCACCTCAGAGAGCTCCACTCCCTTCCACCCCAGAGCAAGGTGGAGAGAACAAACCCTGTGCAATTTGACCTAGAAAGCCCTGCATGACTCAGGAGCCTGCTTGTCTGGGAGATCCTTGTCATCCCATGACTCAGTCATGACAAGCATGGCTCACAAGCGAATCCTCTCTGTAGAGCACATACGGATTTGACATTCTTAATGGTCCCTCAGCTCTCAGACTTGTCCCACCAACAACTCAGAAGGTCCTGGTATGTGGACACTCCCCAGGAGGGTGTAGCAGGATCCCAGGGGAGGCTGGTGGAGTCTGACATGCACAGAGAGCAGAGCTGTTCCAGCTTTAATTCGGGGTGGAAACAAGCAGACCTACCACAGGGCCACACCTGCTTTACCATCTTATTTTACAGCCTGTCAGAGACGCTGCAGGTCAGGGCAGACGTGTCCTGCTTCTCCCCTTGCTGGGATGAACATCGTCAATCAAAACCAGAAGCACCAAGAGGGTGGGGGGGAGAGACAAGAGGAAGAGAGGGAGGCAGAGAGATAAAGAGAAGGAGATGGAAGCAAATATCAGAGTTTGAGCAGGAACTACCTTTCTTGGACACTTTCCTCCCCTCCTTAACTGAGCTGTGTTTTTTAGTGGCCTTATGGGTGCTGGCAGCTTGCGGCACACGGGTGAGGTGCACGGGCAGTCCGGCGGCTGACATCAGAATAGCTGTCATGCCTACAGTGGGTATGAGGTCAACATGCAGGAAGGAAACAATGGGGAAACACATTCATTAAAAAAAAAAAAAAAACAAAACCAAAAAACTTTAATCTTTCAAAGAAAATAAAAATAAAATAAAGTGAAATAAAATAAACCAAAACCCAAGCCCTTAGTTCTGAGGGCATAAAATGTCTGAGAGGTAATAGGATTGGAGTCAGCACAAGGAGAGGATCTGGAGGTTTTCAGAGGGAGGAGCCTGGGCAGCAAATTAAGGGAGGGAAATGTGGGTACATGTTTTGTCCGTGACCCTCTGTGCCTGGTGTGCAAATAGGACCTTCCCCTTTGGGCTTTAGGGCTCCTCAGGCACTGGGTCTGCTGTGGTGTGGAGTTCTCCCACTGACCAGAACCCTGGAAGCAGCCCTGAAGGATGAAGGGCATCACCCATAACCCCTAAAGGTCCTGCTCAGCTGCTCCCTCCTAAAGCTACTCATTCCAACAGAGTCACACTGAACCAATCCCCAGAGTGCAGCTGAGCTGCCTTCAAACAGCAGGGCAGGAGCTGCCCCACACAGCCCCCCACTCACCCCACACCCTCTCCTCCCCGGCATTCCAGCTTTCCCTCACACTCCCAGCAGCAACACAATCCTCATCCTCCCCCATCCTAGCCAGCTGTATCCATGGGATGCAGTTTGATAAAACTAATGAATCATTAAAAAGGACAACCATTCCCTGAAGGTAAAATTGGCACACAGAAAGCTACAAGACTGATCATGCTGATCTGAGGTGATGTTTGCCTGTGAAATCCAGGCTGGTTACAAATCATAACATTTCCAAGGTACCACACTGCTCTTACACTTACATCCAAGGGAACACCTGCTTCTGCTTTCCCAAGAGCAACTTCCCACCTGCAGCAGCCAGCACCAGAACTAAGAAAAAATGCTTATAGTTGCAAACCAACAGCAGAAAACCTCAAAGCCAGCATTTCCCCAGAAATCCCCTCGCAGAGCAGACCACACAAACAACATCCTAATGCTACAGACATTCCTGCTCAGTAACACATGGCCAAAGCTGAGATTTCCAAGCATTTTATTTTTGCAAGTCTCTGTTCGGTTGTGTGGGGAAAGGAAGATTCTAGAGCATGTTTGTTCCAGACAAAAATGAGGCACCTTGCCCACACATGACTGAAAACCATGCTCTGATGGGAAGCATCAGCTTTGCATGCAAGTGCTAAGCCTATTTTCTGCCTCAAATACGCAACCAGTCAAGAACTTGTCCTGTGACTACAAATCCCCTGGTGCAAAGCCTGTGTCAGTGCCCCACGAGCAGAACTACTCCTACACAGTGCTGACCACAATTTGTACCTCCTTTTCCTGAGGTCTGAGCACAACAAATATTCCAGAAGCTGTTCAACTCCTTTCCCAATACCCAAAGTTGAATGTTTTTACTAAAACTTTCCCATCTATGGGCCAAAAGATGGACAGAAGGGGTTTCACAACTCGAGGAGAGGGGCACAGATGGAGAAAGGAATTTCCCCAGGGTTACCCAAGAACTTTTGGAAGAGCTGGGCTACCCAAGGGATGGTGAAATTCACTTCCAAATGGAAATAGGTAACCAGGCAGTCATGGATCACCCTCCAAGCAGATCTAGATCTGAGATCTAGAGCTCTCCCAGTTCCCCGGAGCTGCAGAGCCAGAGGAGAACCCCCAAAGCATACAAAGACTGGGTTAGTACCCCCTGCCCTACTGACAGCACCAAGCAGAGCTGAGGAGAGCTCACCAGATCCACAAATTTCACCATCAAAATAACTCCCTTTAAGTCCTAACTAGAGGCCACAAGCCTTTTGCAAGCTCTCAACCCCTGCCAAAGCCAGCAGTCCCTGACTCCCAGGGAGCCTTAAGGAAGAGCTTAAATGTCCCCAGAACAAAAGCCACTTGTTTTTATGATGAGGACAGCTGAGCACCCAAAGCCCAGCAGCAGCACCAAAGCTGCCCCCTGCACCTCTGCTCTCCCCTTCCAACAGAGGATATTCAGAGGTATTCCAAGAACAGCAGGAACTCACTCTGACTAGAGAGGCTGGAGGAACAGTATTCTTGAGAGACAGGCAAGATGTTCTCCTGCCACAGCTGAGGAAATCATCTCAGTCTGACCCCGCTGAGGCTGCACAATACTATTCCTAGAACTGGTGCAGAAAAGTAACAGGAAAGTTGTCTAAAAAAGCTGTTTTTAAGCAATGCAATAGCACCGATGGCACAGACTGACATTTGAAAAGCGAGTCCAAAGACTAACAGGGATTATCACCACCCACGCACAGCTGACTGATAGGCAAATGCAAAATTAATGTGTTCTTCTGAAGAGATCAATACTGTCTTGCTAACATTAGCATGCAGAGCCCAGAAAAAAAGAGAAAACAGAACCATACCATAGGCTGAACAAGTGGCAACAGACTCTCAATAGCAGAGGGCAACAAAATTCAGACCAAGAAACAGCAGGAGCCACAGAACCTCAGAGGAGTTCAGCTACTCTATTACACAGTTATTCCTTGTACCTGGAATAAGGTGTCCAAAACTGCCTGCCAGCATCATGAATAGCCACAAAACAAAATAAAACCAAAAAACCATCATTTGTTCTACAAACTTCCTTTCGTTTTTTGAGCTGCAAACCCATCTGCAACTCCAAACAGACATATAGCACAAGGCAAACGTGGGACCAGGAGAATTACCCCAACTCAATGCTCTCCAATCTTAAATCAGTCAAGAAAAAGTATAAATGGGAAATTACGTTTTCTTGGCCAATTTTTAACCTTCTGCTGCCTTTGGTGCTACATGGAATGAATCATCTTCTGCAGATTCAAGTCAAAAGAGCATTCAAAAAGGTTCTGGTGTTACTCAACCCTCAGCAGCAATGCTGGTAAAGGTAAAATACAATACTGGAAATCTCAGCATTAATAATTCTCCCACAGGTTTGGTGACTGGAGTCCCCAGGAAGGGACATCCTGTGACCCAGGCCTTACATGGGGGGTGTGTGTTCCTACAAAGTGCCAAAACAATACAGACACACATCACATCTGCAGATTGAGTCTCCAGTTCTGAGCTGTGGACACAACGATTTCAAGTCAGAACCTGTTTCAGACATCTGCAGAGTTATGTCAGGTGCAAGTGTAGCTCTGGAACTGGATAAATTATCATCTAAATACAAGCTGCAACTTGACAAGCTTGCCCAGACCAAGACTGCTTTTGACATGTTCCTGTGAGAGCTTCTGCTGCTCACCAGCCAGTCCAGGAGCTTGAAAAATATTACTTTATGTTCCCACTTTCCATTGGGCTCTGGGTTTCTTCCCCACAAGGACTGCAGGAAGGAGGAGACAGAAAGTCTTGCAAAGAATCCTCTGGGATCTGATCTGATTCTATGTGTGCAAAAACCACATGCAGAACTGCCTTTTTTCTCTTGCTCAAAGCCACTTATTTGGCCAGAAACACAACGTTAGTGGCTCCTTGGGGTAAAATTATTTTCACTGAAGCTGGATGACAACATCCACCAACTTTTTTCAGCCTGCTGTGTAAATAAGGGACTTTTTGTAATATCCTGTGCAGAAGCTGAGCACAGGAAAAACACCCTGACATTATGTAATGAGGGCTGGCCACACAGTCACTCACACCCAGCCCAACACGCCCCTCTGGCCACCAGCTCTGGTTACTGACATGGATTTGCACAGGCCTCAGACTGGTATAGGGCAGAGCTCACCTCCAGAAAATGTGAGATCTCAGAAAAGCATTGCTAATTTGTACAATTATATCCACCAGCAAAATTATTATAGTTAGTACATTCCCAAGGGCCCCAGCTCCAGGAATCATGCAAACAAGAAACACTCAGTTTCATTTAACAAAAGGCTCCTTTTCAGACTTCACCTTAAAATAGTATTAGAAAGGCCTTTATATGAGCACCTTGCCATCCCTCTGCCCTAAGGCACATCAACAAAACTCCATTATTCCCAGGAGATGTTAGCCCAGCTGATCCTTGAACACCAACACTGGTTAAACAGTTTGCTTGGACCTCTGTTTGGCATTTCACTGTACTGATCAAATACTTGGGGGAAAAGAAAAAACTTAAAAGACAAGTTTCACATGCACTTTGAAGTATTAAAATAGCAGAAGGCAAGGAAAGAAATTATACTTTTTTTTGTACAAAACATGGGTTTTAAAGCCAGCTTCATGATTCCTGGGATCCCAAGAGGTGCTTTCAGAAGATGGAGGGCTGACGGTGTTACACATCCCTCGCTCAAATCCCCAGGCACCCATCACACAAACAAAACCCAGTTTTTAGTTCAGACCTACAGGATTCCTCATCTCCTATTTAGCCACCAGAAGTTCCCTCTGCATCCAAGAGATGTACCTGCAGCATTTCTCAGTATCACCCATGAGATTCAGGGGTTGTATCTGTCCAGCTCCAAACCAGAGCCAAAGCTGCTGAGGCACTGGGCGATGGAGACCAAGGGTTATGAGTCTGCCGGACACATTTTCCAAAATTCCCCCTCCCAACATTGTCCCCAGCCTTCCCCACTGATGCTAAAGGAGAAAGTCATGCAGTGGGGACTGGATGAACAAAAGGAGCACAGCCTGTGTTAGAGAATAACCTGAGTAATGAGTAACTTGCACACCCCATCAGCAGGATTTTAATTATAAACAAAATACCACTTCCCAGAAGAGGTTCTAAAAACAGAGAGCAGAGCATAGAGGGGAAGAAGGTGTCCCTAAAGACCCAGCCAATTAATATTTCAAGAAAACTTTTCCTTTTTACCAGAACTCCACTGCTTGCTTTTCACCAGAAATATCCCCAGAGATTTATTTTCCTTCCACTCCCTAATTAACTTGTATTAATCTTTCCTCTGCTTCTATGTGATTTTGAGGTCCCAAATTCATATTTCCCTGTTCCCTTGCACCTCTGAGGTGTGTCACACTTGGCACAGCACCCAAAGCTGTGTCCTATGAAGACGTGGATGTGAAGGAGACCCTGGTCCCAGGGAGCTGCTTCTGCACTTCCCTGCATCCCAGTGTGCCTCGTGCTGGCTGCCTCAGGGGGAAGAAAAGAGTATTAAAATGAGCAATTACCCCCAGACTGCAATAAGAGAGATATCAATTACAACTTTAACCATTTTATTGCATTAAGTGGTGGCAAATGGTTTATTCTATCGGGATTTCCTGGAGCCTTTTATATCTAAATGTGGTGCTACGAGGCATAAACTGACCATACACATTCACCTCTTCCACCTGTTGTACATGGAAACAAGATCCCAGTTAACAACATTAACACAGCCTGGATTCACCAGGGCTCCTCAGCTCTGTGCTTTATTTACCTTTATGTGATTAAGTACCTAATTACCCAGTCAGTGCTAACAGCCAGGGCACGAAATGCAGAGCTGTTATAAGCAAGGGGAGTTCTGCTCAGGTCACCCACCTAGAAAAGGTCTGAGCTTCACTTTACACCTTGTTTCCACAGTGATTTGCTAAGGAGGAGACAGATGGGCTGCACGCTGTCAGAGGACACCTGTGTTAGTCTTCATGCAGCGCCAGTTTGGCTACAGACACATGCAAGGCAGTTTTCATGATGGTGCCGATATTAAATGGAGGAAACGTCAATCCTGGGGATTGTTTTAAGCCAGCATAAAACCTGGCACTCAAGAAGAGACCAAACACCATCACCTTTCCTGGAATAAGGTGGGAACCATTGTCTTGAAAAACAAGAATGTAACTGTCTCTGCTTGCTCAGGAGCCAAGTTTGGTGTCCCAGGAGCTAAAAACCTCAAGAGACCATGCACGGACAAGAGTCACAGGAAGGAGAGGGTTAATAGACATTCTGTGGTGTCTGAAACAGACAGAGAAAACTCCAGAAAATACCAGATGTCTTCCACTTCTCTACCAGGTTATGATACAGCTTTGAGCACACAGTTGGTGCCAGTACAGAGCACCCAAATCCCCCAGCACCATCACACCAGGGTCCCGTGGTTTGGCACTGGCTGAGGCAAAGCACAGCAAAGGTGCCAATGGCTTTTGGCAAAGCAAAACTTCCACTGGAAGCTGACAGCACAAATCGTCATTTTCAAGGCAATGCTGTTTCAACTTTAACAGGCAAATCTACTCTGAAAAGGAGCATTGAAAACTGGCATTTTCATCCCTCCCAGACACACTCCTCAGCATATTTAGTATTGTGTTCACAGGTCTGGATAACAAGCAAACCTGTATTCTGCTGCACCAGGAGACAATGTCTGATCCAACTTCTGTCTCCCCTTTCCCGAGACAAAGCATCACAATCCTCTTTAAGCTAAAGACCACCTGAGCTTTTTTAATAAAACCACATTGTAAAAAGTCATATTAAAAACCACACAAAATCTCACACCACTCACATCCTTTGACTTTAAAAAAAGCAAAAAATAGCAGCTAGCACTGAGCTTGTTTCACATGCCCTTTCCTTTGCTACTTGCTCATCCGCATGTACAGAAGATGAATAGCCATACCTCAAATAATCCCATTTATTTTGAGAGCTTTGGGAGGAGAAAAACAGTTTCTAAGGTTTGTCCCATCCCATTGTGCCCTAACTTGCCCTCTGCTTTTCTGGAAAGTCTTTGGGGCTAAAACTTAAACACCAGCAACATTTCTGACTCTTTTGAAAAGTCAACAAAGGAAAATAAGTGCCACAGAAAGGCAAACCTCTTGTTCACCTAATCCTAAGAACTAAGCAAATAAAGCACAGGTGGATTCTTACCTGCCAGGGCCTGGTTCATCCTGCTGGGTTTGGACATCTTAACAGGCACAGTTTGGGCACTGGAGAGAGAAAAGAAATAAAAGAAACAATGACTTCAACAGCAAGGGTCAGCCACTAACAAAACAGAAACAATTCAGCAATGCACTGCTCACCCCTGAGCACCAGGGCCCTGGATATATTAACAGAGATTAATTGCTCAGATGAGCCCCAGCTGGGACCCTCACCCATGCACCCTTCTCCCCCTGCTCCAGCAGCTGTATTTAAGGAGCATTGTCCTTACCAGAGCTGTCTCCTAAATTTACCTTCCTCCAAGGCGGGCCTTAGAGCTATGCTGTATGCAGCTGCCTCCAGCCCCATCTCCTCCTGACTCATCCATTCCTCTGCTGGACCCTGCTCTGATCCTGTGATGCACCCCTGCTCTTGCCACTCCACCACAGAGCTTCCTCTGAGCAGCCAACCTACACTACACACCCAAGGGAGTGTGGGGACAAGGGAGGAAAGGCTGAAGGAGACCTAGAAGAGCTTGGCCCCCATTTTCATTTGGAAATCAAGAGAATGTGGACACTAAACATCCATTTCAGGTTCCTCAGCTACTTGTTTTGGAAGTGCTGGCAGCTGCACTTCAAGTTTGGGATACCTGGTCAGCCAGGGTCATGCCATTAGCTGGCAGCAGGAGTTAGGGAGGAAAGGGGAGCAGCACCATCAACACTGATGGAGGGTCACTACAGAAGAAAGCAAGCTGGATCCACATGAGCAGAGCAGAAACATTTGAAATCCATTATGCTGGCACAGAGAAGACACCCATGGACTTTGTCTCAGGTGGCCCATGTGCCTAGGATAGATGAGGCTCATGCACCTCAGCTACAGTTAATACATGGTGCATTCAGACAACAATCCCCAAGGACTCCCCAAAACTACAGCAAACCTGGCCAGCTGATGAGGAATTCAGAGACTAAGGTGGTCAAGAGCCCAAATCTCACCCACTATTTAGGGGAAACCTTCCTCTTTCCAGCTAGGATGCAAGAGCTGCCCTGCCCAAAATGGTACCACAGAAGTCTCTCCTTTCAGTCTTGCTGAAATCCTTGTTCACATTTCCATGACAATGACCAGGGCTGAAAATATTTTTGAGCGACCCCTGACAGGGAAGCATCCCCACCTCTCCCCTCTCCTACCTGCCAGTTTCACATAGGTTCCCACACATGCACTGAGCTCCCTGAAGAACCCTGGGCAGGACCCAGGGCTTGGTGCAGCTCTGACAGCCAGGCCAAGAGAGACCAGCACCCCATGACCCTTATAAAGCTCTCCACACTGCAGAGATTTCCCTTCTGCCTCTTTCAAAGGCTGTGCTTTCCCTTCTGCTGCCCCCAGTTTTGCAATGTCTTCAAATGATGCAACAGACTGTTGTGGCTACAATTCAAATCCACCGAGGAAGGGGGAAATCTTCCCCCTGATTTCAAAGGGCTCTATATCAGATGTCTTTATGACTCTCTTTTTGTTTCCTGATTCACCTTCTGTGTCACAGCCCTTTCTCAGGCATTTCCCTCCTTTATGTCACCCCTTTGCTCCATCCCTGCCCCTACAATCCTCTTCAGAAGATGGCAAGGAGCAGGACTCCTTGTTCTCCCGCTGAAGGCATGGAGGGTATTTGAGGACCAGCAACTCAAGAGAATTGAGCCTAAAAAATCAGAGATATTGGCCCTTCCCTCATTTCTTCCTCCAACTAAGCAGCCAAGAAGACAACTCTGAGCCTGTGACCCTGCACATGACATATAATGAAGAGTTTGTGTTTTATTGTCATGCCAGGAGATGAAGCAGCACCTTGGGTGCTTTCACTTCCCCATGGAAGGTAAAAATAAAATCATGCACAAAGTTGAACCTTCCACTGTGCCAAGAAAGCAGGTGGGGGGCAGGGGATCCTTCCAAAGGAGCACGGAGTCATCACAACCTGAGGCTGGAGAAAGCAAACCCAGAGCTGCCCTGGGAAGGGGATCACTGGTAACCATGCTTTGAAAAGATGGCAGAGAAATTCTTCACTCTTCTTTCCTCATTGCAAGGCTCAAATCCAAGTCATCCATAAGTTAGAACTTGTATGAAGTTCTCCTGGTTTCAGCTGGGATAGAGTTAATTTCCTTCCTAGTAGCTGGTACAGTGCTGTGTTTTGAATTTAGGATGAGGATAATGTTGATAAGACAGGGATGTTTTTTAGTTGTTGCTGAGCAATATTTACACTAAATGAGGCCTTTTCTGCCCCCACCCCACAACACCAGTGAGGAAGCTGGGGGGCACAAGAAGCTAGGAGGTGACACAGCTGGGACAGGTGACCCCAGGTGACGCAGGGAATATTCCAGACCATATGATGCCATGATAAGTAGAGAAACCTGGAGGAAAACTGACTGGAGGCTGCTGCTTGGGAACTGGCTGGGCATTGGTCAGTGGGTATAAGCAATTGCATAGTGCATCACTTGTTTTGTACATTTTAATTATCATCAGCACCATAATTTTCTTTCCCTTCTCTGTCCTGTTAAACTGTCTTTATTTTAACCCCCAGTTTTTCCTTTTTTTTCCCCCCAATTCTCTCCCCCATCCCACTGGGGGAGGATGGAGTGAGTGAGGTGCTGTCTGGTGATTAACTGTCTGCTGGGTTAAACCACAACAGAAGTTAGAAGAACCCTTGAGATCTGCAGAGAGAAACAGATAAGCACTTGATGTATTTGCAAGCAATCAGGTTTGGGAAGCTGTGAGTGCACTGCAGATAAATTACCATCCATGAGCCAGGAAACAGTCGCAGATCAGCTGCACTCTTGGTGTAAAAGCAAAGTGTGTCAGCTTTGGCTGCTGGCGGCTTTGAGCCAACTGATGTGATGATGGAGAAACCAAATACTTCATATTTCACTAAATACACACACTCATTAGCAGTATCTCAGCTGACAGTGCTGTGGGATGTGCTGACCCATCCACTCTGCACCGTGGGAGCAGGGCTGGCACGCTCCCTGAGTTCTGTTACAACTGCAGAAAGCCCAAAGGCTGATGAAATCAAGGGAAATCCACACTGCTCTGAGGTACCACAGCACTGCCTGGGCAGGTCTGCAGCCACAGTGCGTGGGAGGAAGTGCTGCCGTGCCAAGAGGGGAGGAAATGCTACTCAGAGCCTACCCAGGGTCTGAAATGGGATTTTTACGGGGAGGAAGGGGATGAGGTAACAAGGAAGGATGTTGCTATTGCAGTGTAACATGGGCTGTGCCTCCAATATGGGAGCAGCATAAACTGACATATTTAGTCCAGACTCAAGATACTCCAGCATTGCCATACCAGCACTGGCTTCTGTGGGTTGGGGTGAGTACTGTTGATTTATTGAAAACAGCTCAGTTAGGAGAAAAACTGATGTTTTGTTAAGGGAGATCTAGGCAGCACCAGTGCAAGAGCAAGCACTGCAGTGTGGAGAGATGAGAAGAAGCAGATGAGGCACCTGCTCCCACTGCCCACGGAGATTTCTTGCCAGGCAGTGCCTTTGACTCCTGGCCAAATGTTCAGGCTGTGCTTGCAACACCTGAAAGTCAACGCCTGAATTCTCTGAATGTTTCCTGGTATTGATTCCTCCTTCCTGGCCCAATTTTGTCCTGCTGTTTGCTGCAGCTCCTGCTCTCCCACTGCTCTGTATGTTGGAGGTTCCTGAGTGTCACAGGGATTACCAGCTTGTGAATAAAAGGATGCAAAATAAGACAATGTCCTCTGAGATTCAGTAAGAAGATCCTGGTAAGATTTCCCACCACTGGTTCCCAGGCAGTCTGCTATGGGAGGCAGACAGGGCAGACGGATATTTCAGCAAGACAAACCCACTCGCCTCTCCAGAATTTCAAGAATCTGCAACACCAGTGAAACAGCAAAGTACAAGTCCAGCAAGGAACTGCATCAACAGCTTGGAATCCAGGGCTGCTGCCACTTCAAATGCTGGATGGCCAGGTTGGAGCCATCACCTGAGCCACACATACACAATATCCTAATGGAGCAGAATTGGGAAAGCCTGTAGGAACTCACCCTCTCCACCTCATATGGCCTTTTCTTCCTTTCTCTCCCCTGCACACAACCAGCAGGCCACCTATCTCTGTATCATGGCATGTTTGTAGCCCTCTGGGCAATAGCCAACACTTCTCCTCACAGATGAGGGAAGCATCCAGCCCTGCTTCACACTAAGTGCTACCACAACCCCTGAAGGTCCAAACCCCTTCTCAGGGCTCACCGAGTGTCCGGTGACATTAATGCCCCACCCAGTGGTAGCACCATGTTGCTAAAAGGGCTGCAGGACAAGACACAGTGGGCACAGTGGAACCAGCACCAGGAGAGCTCCTCACCACCCCAGGAGCTCATGGGAATGCCTATGGACAAAGCTGAAGGATACAGAGGCAGAGAGAGAAAAGAAAAGGCCCTGCCCAGGGTGCTTCCTAATCCTACAAAGCACTGACTGTGGGGCGCCCCCCCTGGGAGATTTGGGGGTGCAGCACCAGACCTTTCTTAGGAACATCCCAATTGTGTCAGCACCCTTTTCCAGCTCCCAAGACCCCTGCCCTCCTGAGCTGCCTGCCTTACTTGCAGGCACAACCCAGTGCAGCGGCCAAAGCCACATAAGCTCAGAGAAGCCTGCAGAGCTACTGTAGGGATTTGCCTGGCTGGGACACTAATTAATATCCCTCAGAAGATTGCTTCCTGCAGCTTTACTAGCTCATATTACAAGTAGGGCACTCCTTACTGTGCATCAGGAGCACCTTACTCTAATTAGACAGCACAGTGAAGGGAACTGGGGAGCTCTTGCCCTAGGGAATTGATGCTTTCCCATGTGGGGTGGGAAGGATCCTGACAGGAGGTGGCTGGGATCCTGAGGAGTTGTGCCCTGCTTCCCAGACCTGGCAGTGCTGAGATAAGGGCACAGCCCTTGCCATGGCACACTCCATGTGCAGATTCCAGCACTGCCTGTGGGGGAGGCCGGATTCATTAACTGTGTTTAATTCACGAGAGGAAACCAATGCACCAAGAAGCAAAGTAACTTGCCCACATGTATGTAATTCACTAGCAGCACAGCCAAGGGTATTAGCATCTAGTTAAGCCTTGGCACTCCTTTCTGGGTTTTCCAGTGGCTTTGAATCTCTTGAGAGCAGGAGGAAATTAAAGTGCATTTGGCAGTGCCAGAGCTCTGCCTGCTCTCACACCAGCATCCACCCTCCAGCAAGCAGGAAATACATTTAATCACCCTCAGTGGCACAGCAGCCTGGGCATGCCTGTTCTGGGGGCTACCCCTGCCCGTCTGCCTGCTAGAAATAACTGTTACAGCCACACAGGGAGTCAGGCAGCTTTCCAGGATGAACTGCACCTTGTTCTCAGCCCTGCAGGAGAGATGCTTGTTTCAGTGCTGCCATTTTTAGGTGTGTTTCCTACAGAAACGGGGTGTACACAACTGCACCATCTTTCAGTCCCTCCCAACCAGTTTTGGAGCCCTTCTGCCAGTTGCAGCTCAGCCACTTCTGCAAGTTTTGTGAAGATCAGCAGTTTTGTAAAAGCAAGTAATCTGACAGGGCTGCTTTGGAGCCAAAGCTTGTGGGGTGAACACAACAAAACATTTTGTACACATCAGAGGATCCACTGTGGCCCAGTGCTCCCTTCCCTTGGGCCTCAGAGCATGGGCCAGCACAGGAATTGCACATCACAGCTAAGAGGACACAGCCAGAAACCCTGGGCAGGATAATTAATACAGGATAATTAGCCAAAAAGTTGGACTGTTGGGTGATGCAGGACATTGCAAGGCAAGGGGAACTAACCACCATGCCGTGTCCAAGGGGGGAAGACAGGGAACCTAGGGGATAAAATAACCCAGGAATGCTCTGGGTTTAGGAATTAAATGAACCACATTGTTAGTTTTTGCTACTCAGGTTTCCCCTAATTCACAGAAATTAAAGGATTTTCTGCTGGAACATGGGTTTCATGAGCCTGGGACTGTAAGTCCAGCCAGGAGCAATTACACCCACCCCATGGCATTTCCGACTCAACCCCAGCAGAGGGGTGACAGGGAAAAGCCATCCTGAGCTGTCAGCTGGGGATGAAAAAGTTCCTTTCACATATGGCATGCTGCAGGAAGACAGAGATTGCCCCCCTGTGTGCACTTTTCGTTCTGGTAGGGACAAAGGAGAGTGACCCTGGCACAACTAATCCCAAAGGACTGGAGATCATACCCCAAGGGAACAGCTGGTGGCCAGGGGAGTGGGGCTCACTGGGGGTGTGGGTTTTACACAAGTCTGACAGCACTCACACCTTCCCTTCCAGGTGTCCAAAGAGCTGCCACCTGCCCTGTGTGGCATGTCCTGCTGTCCCCAGCACAGATTAAACTGTACAATCCCTTTGCATCACCCAGAAAGGCTGGCTTGGCCAGGGATGATTGCTAAGACAACAACCACCTCACCTCCTCCACAACACAAACAGCTGAGCTGCAGAACAGGTTCAAGCAGCCTGACCTTAACCAGCCACAGCATTGCTGGGCACCTCCTGACTTCCTCCTCGCCACCCCTCACCTCCCAGTCAGCATTGCCAGGGCTGTGGGCTCAGTTCATGATCAGAAGCCTGTGCCAACCCTCTCCAAGCATCCTCCCTCCTTTCAGGACAGCCTGTCCCCCCACCAGTAGCACACAACGTACCCAGATCCCGACTGGCTCCAGAGAGGCTTGTGGGGCAACTGCTGAAGCATTTGGCTCTTCCTTTTCAAACTTCCCACCCTGAGTCACTTTGCAAATCCTCTGGGGAAGGATTGGGGCTGCAGGCAGCCCAGAGGCCCCATGCACCCACCAGCAATTCCTGTGAGAGGGGGAATTTGGCAGCTTCTTCAGGAGACAGCAACAGCCTTACTGGGGGCTCCTGCACACAGTGCTGAGGTCTGATTTTCAGCTCTATTTGAAGGTGACAGGAACTGAGAAGCACTGTGGATGCTTAAGGCACCACAAAAAGTCACCAGGTGGAAAAAAAGCACCAAAAAAAGGCCGTGAGAAAGAAGAACACGATGTGAGAAGTCATTTCACTCAGATGACCCTGAAGATGGAAAGTCCTGATACATCTCAAGATTCACTGCCTTGTTAAAAACACAAATAAGATTCAAAACAAACCTCAAACCCTTGTGCCTCGTGCAATTAGCAGAGTATGTTTCCAACACTCTGCTAGATTTCTTATCTCTGTACTTCCTTGGGCAGGTAAGTCAGCCTTGGCAAGTTCTCCTATAGCTTCTCAGGGGTTCAACAGCTAGATTATTTCCAGTGAAGTGAGTGTAAGGCTCTGCCACTTCCAGCCATCCACAAACAGAGGGAGCAGTCAGCCAGCCCTTGCTGGGTCAGACACTCGGTGCCAGCACTGCCACAGACAAGCCACACACACCTCTGCTAGCAAGGGCTTGTGCACAGCAAGAGTTAAGATCCTGAAAGTGGGATTACCACCTGTGGCTTGCCCCAGCAGCCCATGCCATGGAGAGTAGCCAGGCTGTCAGACCACAAGCCTCTGCTTTTCACTGAGCTGGCAGCAACCAAAAGGCCTGAAGAGAAGTGAGGCTCTTCCTCCCCAACCAGTAAGGTGCAAACACAGCCCTCCTTCGGCTCCAGCTGATGGGAGCTGAAATCCTGGGCTGAGATGCACACTGGTTTCAGCCCTATCAGAGAAGAGCCACGGTGAAAATGGATACAGGGACATCTCTGCTCTGCATCACCACTTAGCCTGAAAAACAGCCTGGACACCTGATTTTGACACAGAATTCATGAGGTCTCAGCCACATGCAATGAGTCCCATAGTCCCTCCTTGAAGGAGAAGAGCTTTGAACACAGAGCAGTGTTCCACTCTACGGCCTAATTTTAATTAAATAAGTGTGTTTACAAGTCCCCTTTTCATTCACTCAGTCCCCCTCAAAGCTGTTTTTAAACCTAACCCAAAATACCACTGATCACTATTAATTTTCCCCAAACCTTCAGAATCTCAAGCTGAGTGAATTCTCCAGTGGTTCAGGGAGACTGGTAGACAGGGACTATACTTTGAGTGGCAAGAAAATAAGTAGAAAGCAGAGGGGAAGTCTTTTCATCCACTGTACTGGATATACAGGCACAAACCTCTCTCTCCTAGGGAAAAGACTCTTGTAAAGTCCTCTGGGACAGAGAGGCTCCTGGATAATGCAGACCTGAGCTCAGCAGATCTCTTGGACACACATATGGTATTTCAAGGTGAATTAGGATCTGTACCTGACTCCGTTAGATGCTGCCAGTGCTGTGCTGAGGCTCCCGGTTTGACCCAAAAGCCAGTTGCCCTGTACAGTGAGTTTTGGCGTTGACCTTGCTCCAGTCAAAGAGGGTTTGTTATAGGGCACGAAGCCGACGCTGGAAGAACTTACTGACACTGTCCTCCCAGGAACCTGATGAGTAGTGGAAGAGTTGGGAAAGTTTGTCATGGACTGACGGTAGCGTGTGGTGATGGGACCAGTCCCGCTGTTTGGCCAGCACTGCTGGCAAGAACATCCCACCCCTGTGTGAAGGGGTGTAGTGGAGGTCGTCACTGGGTACGGGGCGTCCAAACGCCTCTGAACACTGCGGCGGAACCTCGTGCTCTTGTTGGTCTGGACTTGAGCCACAAAGTCAACTTCGTAGTTGTAGCCCAAGGGCCCGAGATCGACTCGCTGGTGGTTCGTGGCACGGGCTTGCTCCAGGAACACGCAGACGTTCATCTCGTAGGGGGACCACCCTCCATCATCGTTCTGCCACTCCCAGACGATGCCCTGGCCGGCAGCAGAGTCCCCTGGGAAGACGTGCCTGCGGACAGCCCGCATCGTCCCTGTGTGGGGAGAAGAGGGGAGAATAAATACAATAATTTAGTGAGCAGAGAACTAAGAGAGACGTTGTCCCAGGGATTTGTTCCTGCACAGATCCCTGCTGCCTACATGGGGGTGGCTTTTCTCCCTCTCCCTCAAGAGGGGCACTAAAAGACCTTCTCTTCCTAACAGGGCTGGGTTTGCTCATGAAGCTTAGAGAAACGCAACATCCCTGAGATCCCTGTCCCTCTGCCAAATCTGATTGTGGGCTGGCAGCAGGTTCAAAAGCTGCTAGGAGGAAGGGTGGGAAAGGAGGGAAGGAGAGAGGATACAGACGCAGACACACCCGAGCACAAAGGCACAGTGATCACATATGCCTCCCTGACGTTAAAAAGAAAAAAAAAAGGAAAAAGGAAAAAAAAAATCAGGCTGAGGCACAGATCTGGTTAAAAAAAAACCAACTCCCACAGCCTTGACAACAGAGTAACTATAGAGACAAGACACCATTGAGAAGTGCTTTGTAGGAGCATTTAAGGGGCTGAACGCCCACTTTGCTACACAAGGCTTGGGGCAATTTTGGTCTTGGGAGAGCAGGTGAAGTCCCACAGGTGCAAGGGCAAGGACTTTGGAGATGGGCAAACTTCTCCAGGCTCCTGACTGCTGGGAGAGAAAGCAAGACTAGGGAGAGGAAGACAATGAAGTAACTTGAAAACTGGAGAGAGCAGCTGTTCAGACAAAGGAAGAGAAATGGAAGCAGACATGCTACTCTTGCAAGGCCACTTGACAGCAACAGCCGGAGCTCGAACCCCCTGGAAGCCTGGCTTTCCAGGATGACTTCACTCCTGGGTACTTTATCCCCTACTTCAAAAAAGCAGCAGCCTAATGAGAGGGAAGGAAGCTATCCAACAGGACAGCAGCTCTGCAACCTCTGACAAATGGGCTCCTGCAGCAGGGTCAAAACTGCTGTTGCTGGAAAAACCCTCAGCAGCATTCCACATGGAGAAAGAAGAGCAGGAAACGCTGTGGGGCAAGCAAGTCTGGGGATCTAGGAAGGTGGAGGTGAACAGGGGTGCAGTGAGTTGTTAAAACACAGGAGGAGTTCAAAGAAGAGTACCAGGAGGAAAAAAATTAAATAAAGCTCTAAAGAGGTCATGAGAGTTATGGCACCACGATCCATGACCCCAGTGAAAACCGGCACCAAGTACCCACACCTAAAGCCTGAGGGGAACTGCCCCAGGATATCACTGGTAACTCTGTGGGGCACAGGTAATCCAAGCTTCACACCCAACAAGCACATCCCAAGGAAAAGGGAGGGCAGCCCACATGGGACTCCACACTGCCAAAATCCAACTGCCTCTGTGTTCAGGCTCTGCCTGCCTGGATGCTGGCATGAGGACCATGCTGCTGTTATTCCACCCAACAGTACTGGGATGTTGTGGAAACTGTGTGTCCTTACCTCAGCACGGCTGAAGCTCCAGAGCTGACACAAAGGCTGAGGCTCTTTTAAAGCCAGAATGTGCCAGACCAAAGAATGCCAGGACTTGTCTTTCTGCTCCAGAGCAGCACCAAGCATCCTGCTTATAGCAGAGCAGGACTCTCCAGTGACACCAGCCAACAGACATTTCATCAGCACATTTAAAGCACTACTAGCAGCGATTGAAACACAACAAACTCCCCAACAGCGCAACCGTGGAGCTCAGGATTCCTGTGGGACCAGACCTTCCTCTGGCAGAAAGCATCAGCAGAATCAAGGTGACCATCCTAGCCTGGAATTGATGTCTCAGTGGGAAAGCAGATGAAACAGCCAAAAGCGAACTCTAGCAATGACTGCTCCTATCCAGCAAGTACTGCCAAGTTTCAGAAACACAAACCCACAGCCTCAAAAGGTATATAACTTCAGGAATGAAGCCTTGAGCAGGAGGAGGACTAGGGATGAGAGGGGACTGGGAATGAGATGGTGAGACATGCACTATATTTAGAGATGAGTGCAGGGAACCTGGTCTCAGAAAAGGGGACTACCACAGGTAAGGCAAGGTGTCCAGTGGGACACATCCCAGGAGATCTGCAAAGCTGCCCCTGCTCCACTGGCAGGTCAGAAGCTAAAAGCAGCACAAAGAGGGCTGCAAGACTTGCAAGCAACTTGTGTTTTTAACACCCTCAAACAGCAGCAGAAAGAAGAGTTTTTAGGAGTCAACAACAAAACCAAGGCATGAGTTGGTTCCAAACACTTGGAAAACATTCCCCTTCCCCTAAGCTGGCAGGGACACTGGCATTCCTCTCTGGGGTGGGCAAACAGCTGTGGTCAGAGGACAACTCCTGCTGCTCCCCTGCACTCGCTCCCAGCTAATCTGCCTCGAGCAGCAGCTGAAGCCCACCGCTAATCCTGCCCACAAGATCCCCCCACACAGCTGTCACTCCCTGCTGCTGGGGACGCTGCTCCCATTAACACTGGCTTCCTGTTATTCTCCCTGGCTTCCTTTGAAGAGCCTATTTATCTGTCTAATAGCTAATGAGCAGAATACAACAGCCTATTTTTTGCACTGTTTAAAGATTTTTCATGGGGATGTTTCCTGCAGAGATTCTTTCCTCCAGCACATGACAAAGTTCAGCTGGCAGCTCGCTCAGAAAGGTTCACGTTTAAGGCAGAGCCTTGCAGAGAGAAAAAGCTTTGCTTAGAACTGGGCCATGGAAAGGGGATATGAGAGCTTTTCCAATAGTCACGTTGCAGAGCACACAGGTATTTTTGGAGGGAGGTTCACAGCGTTGGCCACTCTGATCAGCATCCCTTTGGATTGACAGGAAACACTGCAGGAGTTGCGTGAGCAGAATCAGCCTTTTTGTTATGAACAACTCAAACTTAGATCTAGTCCAAGGAAAGATGAGATCATACCAGCCAACACCATTTCCAAAACTGAACTGGACTGTCCCACAGAGACCAACAACTCCAAACCACCCTGCAATGGACAATATGCACTGGGTGTGTAGAGATTTTCTTTTTTCTTTTTTTTTGTGACCCTTTTTCACAAGGGTCTAAAGAGATACAAAACCTCTACGGACAGACAGCTGCACTCATGGAAAAGAATAAAGGAATGTCCCATTCCCATTGGGACATGTTTCACCCTCCCACACGCTCTCTGCTCACCTTCACCAAACGGCTTAGGACTGCTGTCCACATGTTAGACCGCTGGCTGAAAGGGCCAGAGGCTGGAAGGCTCCTTCACAAGTTTGGCATGCAAAAAACTGCTGGTGCCAGCTCTGGTGGTCCATGCTGTACTGCTTGAAGCCACAGTCTCAGCTGGGCTTCCAGGTGCTCAAGCAGGCCACGCTGAGCACACCTGCCATGGCATCCAGCTTAGAAAGCTCCTCATCTCATCCAGGATACCACTAGACAAACTCAGCCTAAGGTCACCAAGTCAGAATAAAAACACGGATGCAGCTGTGATGACCACTCACACTTGCTCCAACCACTTCCCTTTCCTGTCAGAATCGGCTGATCATGCAGTTGATCCAAAATACTGCTCATTTACTGTTTCAGCTGGCAAGAAACCAGCACATGCCCCTTCTAAAGCTTGGGATGATGCTCAACTGCATCCTGGGCTGATGGGCAAAGGGGAAACTGATGGATGGAAAATTTTCCAAAACAGCCATTCATCTGGGGTGTGTAATTTAGGATCTCCCTGGATTTTCCAGGGATGAAGTGCACGCATTCCATCCTTGCCCCTTTTCTAAGCTCCAGCTGCTCAGCATATCTGGAACAAAATAAGGCAGGAGTCATCTCTGCAAATTCTGAGCTGCTACTGCCAGTGACCCCAGGAGAGAGGAGAATGAAAATCAGGTCTCAGTCCTGCTCTTCAGCCCATCCTGCCCCTTCTCCCTGGGAGGAAGCAAGCCAGGCTCACACAGCACAAGTGGAGGGAATATTCTGCTGCAGCATTTTGGTGTCATGCGGGGGCCGCAGGCACTCGCAAGCAGCTTGAGTGGGGCTGCATGCCAAGGTAAAGCAGCTGGCACTCCAGCTCCAGAGGGAGCAAGGGATTCAAGCAGGAGGGTTGGAATCATAAAAAGGCCTTTTTTACGCAAGCGATCTTGAATGGATGTGTGTGTGGGGGGAGTTTCCAGTTCTGAGTGGTCTGGCTCACAGGCTGTGAGCTCCAGGGGTCCCAAGATGATGCTCCTGGAGAGCTCACGGCTGCCTGCCTGCACCCAGCCCCACAGATTTTCCCACACTGGGCAGCACACAGCATCAGGAGAGCAGCAGATGCGCTCACAGAGCTGCCCAGCACGGTAACAAACAGCAGAGCTTTGCAGGGCTCTTCCACACATAACAAGGCCCTGCTTATTCCCAAGCACACCAGCAAAACGGGTGGGGAAGCTCCCTTACCTGTATCCTGCCGGAATTGTGTCAAGCTTGGAATGTCGATGACATAGGGAGCCAAAGCGGGATCCGCATGTCCCAAAGGGATGCTGCTGACCAGCCCTGACCCTGAGCGCCGGCCTTTCTGCTGAGAGGCCTGGATAATCTGCTCGATGTAGCTGCAGACGTTGCCTCGGTACGGCCTCCACCTGCCAAACTCATCCTGCCATTCCCACACCGCCACTGCCGTGGAGCTGCTGCTGTGCCCCGGGGCAGAACTGGGCGGTCCGGATGGCCCGGCTGAACTGCTTCCCGCTCCCTGAGCTGCTGCCATGTTCCTCCCTGAGGTCTCAATTGGAAGTGGCAGCTGTGTCGGCCTTACACCATTTTCTCCTGGGGACCTGCAGCAAGAAACAGAGAGCACAGGGAGCTGAGAATGATGTCCTGAATCCCCCCACCCAGCATCCATATCACACAAGCCATCTGAGAGGGAAACAAGTTCTGACTTTCACAGAGGATGTTCACTATGAATTTAAGAGAGTCCAGAGAAGCAGACTGGCCTTAAAACCCTCTGGCTGAGGGTGAGTGAGGTACCACCACCCACTCCCTGCCAACGCTGGCAATTTCTCCTGCTAATTGAGAGCAAACACTTTTCAGGGAGACTCTGCTTCCTATGGTTTGTGGCACCAAATACCACCTGAGTCACCACAGATTTGCACCAAACCATCCCTGAGCCACTGCTGATCTGTGTCAGGCAGACCTGTAAGCCTTGGCATGAGTTCAGACAGACACTCACTGGCCAGGAGTGTGCCAAGACAAGCTGCCATTCTGCCCCTTCCCCACGCTCAGCACTGCTCCTGGCAGCGTTACATTGACCACCCCTATGTGAGCTGCCAAATGCTGGCCAAACACTCATTCACAGAAATGACTTCGTTACACAAGTGATTCCCAAACTCTTCACACTCATCTGAGCTCCAGGGCTACACCATCAGCACCATTCAGGCTTCTGACCACTTAGTTTTGGCCCAGGATCAGTCCTGTGACTCCTTCTGTGCAGCATTATACATGCAAACAAAGCCAGAAGACAACTCTTCATGCGGTTTGCAAATCACAGTACACATACTTCTTTAGTTGAGTGTGATCACAGCGAAAAAACAGATGGGAAGGAGTACAAGAGAACCAGGAGGAACACAGGGCATAATCAACTGCCTGTGCCAGGGGCAGTGATTTAGCAGGTCCTCAAGATCAAAGCACACCTATCTGCAGCTTCTCAGGCTGGAAAACAAGGAAAGTCTTGAAACAAGGCACAATCTGCATCAGAGACGAAAGCCCTTAAGAGATGATTTGGGGAAGAATAGAGAAGGGGTAGGAGCCCAAAGACACCAGACAAAGACACAAAGGCCAGTGAATAAATTCCAGTAAGAAGAGATCACCGCTCTCAGCCCCCAAGGGGTGTAAAAAAAGCAGATCCAAAGGCATCACATGATCACCAAGAGACACCAGAGGTCTGATATTTGACATTCCTTGTCTATTGTGTCATTCCAAGGAATCCTGTCCAAACCATCTGGATACATATCTGCCCAAATGCTGGACAACCACTTGGAGATCTCTTCGATGGTGCTCATGTGTAGGTGGGTTTGGCTGTGAATGAGTGAAACTCATTTTGTTTTAAAATAAATTCGCCTTCTCCCTCCTGAGGTCTCACGTCATTGATTGCTCGCTTAACTCCCAGCAGTCAGCAGGGAGCTGTGAGCTTCCTTCCCATCCAATGGAAAAGTTCAGGTCTCCCAAGAGGCAGAGCAGCAGTGGGTGGCTTCCACAGGAGGATGCCATCTGCACAGAGAATGACATCCCTGCCGGATGGGGGAAGATCCCACGCTCCGTGGAGCATCCCATCCATCATGCCCGTGTGGCTTGATAGCTTAAAAAAAGACAGAGGAGAGCGAGCGCAGAACAGACACACCCACACGTCTGCATTTATAAGAGGAAAGCAACACTTTCTGCAGGAATTCAGTGTAAATTAGTTTATGAGCTGCTCTGAGATTTTTACACAACACCCCCAGCTCAACTGGTCTTGGTGACAACTGCTCCAGATCGCCAAGACCCAACCCTGGTCTCTGCTATTAATCTTTTTCTTGTAATCCATTCTCCCAACACACCAAGGACAGTTATTTTACTGCTCAAAACAGCAAATTAAGACTTAAGGTATCAAATCCAACACCTGCCTCTGCTAGTTCTTTTTATGGCAGGTTTCACACCAGGTTTCACACTTCTCCACCTCAAGGACCACCAGCATTGTCCATGCTCAGCTTCGAGCAAAAGCCAGGCTGTGGATTTCTGTCCCACCCACCTGCACTAGGTGCTCTGAACCCTAAATACAGAATAACCACTTTTTTACCCCCCAAAGTTGTTACCAAGCAGAGCAGGGAAGAGGGAGCATGTGAGGAGGGAGTCAGCAATTCATTTTCCTTCCTTTCTGAACCAGCAGCAGGAAATGCAAGAAGACACCACAGGAGAAAAGCCACCTCCTTCCCATGCCACCTCGCACTCGCTGGGGTAACAGCCGGGTGACTACAGCCTATCCCTCACCTCGGGGTGGCAGAGATGCTGTGAATCCTGGACCACACGTGAAAGTAGCCAGACTGGCTGCACGTGAGCGTCGCGTGCTCCGACATTCACTTCCCCATCAGAGTGGAAAAATATTTCCTGCGCAGGGACTGCTGCTCCAAAGGAGGAGAGAGGGGTGTATTTCAGCCTCCTGCCAGTTCTTGCTGAATGCTGCTGGAGCCAGCAGCTGTTTGCACGGATTGGGAAGTGAGGAATGCGGGAGAGCATCAGTAAGCCAAAGTTATACAAGTCCCTGAGTTAAGCCAAACAACAGAAAGAACGGGCCTAAAGTTGCAGTTCTGGACTTCTCTTAGAGAATTCCGCAGCACACAAATATTAAAAGCTGAGAAATTAAATATTGGAGCTGCTTTGTACAGTGTTCAGCATTACACCATGGCAGAAAGGGTTAGGGGAAGAGTGGGGTGTGGTTGGGGATGTGTTACACATCCCAGCTCACATCTTTACTAAAATCCCATGGACTACAACACTTCACCTCAAGTTTCAAAAATACCATGAAAAGCTGAAATTCACGAAAACCCTAAAAGCTCTTATTCACCAAACAGTTCTGGCTCCAGCCAGAAATCCTCCAGGCCATCACCTTTCCCCCAGTGAAAACAAAACCCTGGCTAATTCAAGTGCAGACTTAAATATTCCAACCAGATGTCCTTCACTTTAAAGATATTTGGTAACACGGGCTCAGAGCTTGAGTCTGGATTTGTTTGGTTGGAACTTTATGCCCAGCATAACCCCTGAAACATTTGCCCACATGGCTTTAATTGGGGACTTGGACAGGGAAAGAACTGAGTGCATTTCAGATGTATTTTCCAACAGCTTCACTCCCTGCTCCTCAAACTCCCGCAAATGGTGGTGAGAAAGCTGGAGAAGGGGAATTAAAGCCTTTGAAAGCTGTGTTTAAGTCTCTGTTCTACTTCCAGAAAGCAGAATTTTCTTTCACTTTAAATGCAGGATCTTAAAATTCATGGGTCTGAGATGATTTCTAAAAATGCCAACTCCTTTTTTAAGTTTCTGAACTTGAATTGCCAGAGCTGATAAAAGTTTACATGAAATGCAAGCTTATACCTGGAAAAGAGAAAGAGCATTGGGAGCTCTTGAGCTGGGCTAAATTAAAAATAAAAATCTATTTTACCAGATTGGTAAAACAGAGACTTTTTGACAGGTTGTTCAGAAAAGAGAGTGCCCAGGAGGGATTTGTTAAGCATCACTACACCACTTTGAGAGACAGACTGGGAGGTCAACAAAGATCCCATGGGCAGAGATTACACAGGGATTAGGGGAGAACAGAAAGCACAGGGAGGCCATGGGGCTGCACTAAGACATGACCCTGAGCAGGGGGCACAACTGGAGCAGCATTACAGGTGCCCTGTGCCACCCCCGACCCCAAACCACCCAGCCAGGACCCCCACACCAGCTGAGCTGCACTTCTGGGCACAGCAAAACCTGATGCAACAGGGCTGGAAGCTCTTGCCAGGTAATTCATACTCAAACACACCTTTTCTTACACCCAGCACCGATTAGCAGCAATCAAAGAGAAAGAACAGAGCCCGGCAGTAGAGAGGGAGTCACAGTAATAACTCCAAGCACACAGATCCATCCCAGTCCTGCCCTCTCGCAGCCTCTGCTGATCCTCACGGCACAAGGCGGCTGGGTTGACAGCCAAAACAACAGAAGAAATAAACCCGGCTGCTCCAAACCTGGACTGCTTCCATTCAAAACAAGCTTTAAGCGAGTTCCCCTCGGAGGGGGAAAAAAGAGACGGCAACTGAGGCGAAACAAAGCGTTTGCCTGTCAGTTAAGCCGAGGGCTGATTTCGGGCACGGGTGAATAGGAAAGCTGAGGCAGCGAGAGGAGGGCAGGTACACCCAGACACGGGAACCCACCCGGACACGGGATCACACCAAACTCTACGTCCAACCCGACCCCTCCTGGGTCCTTCTGGGCACGGAGACGGGTTATTTATTTGTGGGGAGGCCCCTGACTTGTGAGGTGCGAGCCTGGCACGATCTGGAGGGCTCCTTCAGCTCCCCAACGGCTCCGGCCCGCGGCAGGAGCTCCTGGAGCTCCGGGACGGCCAAGCCGGGTCCGCCCGCGGGGAGCCG
>VZTX01015850.1:0-12187 GCA_013400915.1 Pardalotus punctatus
ACAGGCTGATGCAATAAAAAAATAAATATATAAAGACAGTGTCTCACCAGGGCTGGTGCACTCTCGGCTCGGTGCCAAGGGTTGCCCAGCGTCCCCTGGACGCTGTAATCCTTTTGCTCTATCCTTTGTCCCTTATTGTTATTCCCTATTAAAAACCTTTACATTTAGCAGGAGACTGGATCTCATTTTTAACACCTCGGAGCCGGGCAGGGCCCCCCCGAGCCGGGCAGGGACCCCCGCCCCGCCACTCGCTCTGCTCCGCTCCGTTCTCACTGGCGATCGCTCGCTATCAAACATGAGCTCCAGAACACCTGAGAGGAAGACCTTGTTCTGTTTCGCCTACTGAACCTGCTCTTTTTTGCATAAATAAATATTCAGGAGACACAGAATTAGAATCCAGGCTCTCTCCATCTCACTTTGTCCATCCCAGGAGTCCTCTACCCCACTGGCTATAATCACTCTTTTCCATCACTTCTCTCTCAAAGAGAGAGTTTTCCCTAATAAGTAGAACAACTTCAGTAGAAAAGGTTGAGAATTCACTCTGTAGACTATTCCTTAGCACAGTGCTTAGAATATTTATTGGCTATTATAGGAAAATAAAGAATTGAGCACAAATCCCATACTAGAAGAAATTAATGATGTGTATACAGGACTCGTAGCACTGAGCAAACTATTTGTACAAAGCAGTCCCAAAGATACACAGCAAAGGCACCACGAAGAGTGGAGGAGAAGAGGGATTTGTACCCACAACGGCTTCATACAAAAACGAATCACTGATGTCCTGTTCCCCAAAACAGATTTTCCCAGAATCCTAACCCTCCCCAGGGCACAAATAAGCACAGGAGGCTGAACCTCTCCCCAAATCGCTAAATCCAGGCAGGAAAGCACTGCTGAGAGAGGGAGGGCATTCGAGCACCTTCCCAATCCACAGCCCCAGGATCCTGATGTGCCCTGAGAATTGCCACCACTGCCCCCAGCCAAGGGATGTCAGCCGTGGGCTTCTGGCTGTAGGGAAGGAGAGATCATCTCCGAGATCATCACCGAGATCCAGCCCCACCTCCCCACAGCCACTTTCTAGGAGCTTCTCTCATTCCGTGGAGGCAATTAAAGCTGCTGTCAAAGCTACACCAGCTACATGTTATAATCATGTAAAAGGGAATTATTAAGAACTAATAATAATAGCTGAAGGAGCTTCCAGGCAAACATTACCTCACTGAACAACCCATCCTCCAAAACCATTAGGCATTTCCCACAACGCTGCACCTATCACTGATGAAGTGTGCTGTCATCCACCAAACTGTCTTGGAGATTTATGTATTCCCTCCATTTCTCTGTTTCAGTACCTTAGTAGATGGATAAATTGATTAATTTTTTTCTACCAGTTTCTCAGAACAATTAATTCAGTACGCTGATAAACCTGCAATTCTTCTTCCATCTTGAACTTCCTCTTTATTCACAGTTCCAGGTAAAACACTTCCAAGTCGTCCTTGGGATATTGTGCTTCTAACGTGGCAAGGGGCAGGTTTATTATGTCCTTTGTGGCATTACAATTTCAGTAAGTGGTAAAAAGAGGAGCAGCAAATACTCAGCACTTCCCAAAATGCCACTCATTTTCTGCAATGGTATAGGTAGCCTCTTATGCTGAAAAAGCATAAAGCCATTAACATGATTTCATGATGTAAAAGCAGAGAGGAAGGAAAAACCCCAGATGTGCTCAGATTTATAACTGCTTTCTTCGGTATAGCCCTAAACTCTCCCTGTATCTGAGGGCAATAACCATTTCCCAAAGTCCGTATTGGATTTTCACTGAAGTGCCTCTTGAAGAGGCAGGATTTATTAGTGACAACACACTGCACCAGTGCTAAAAACACATGGACCTGGTTCATCTGTATCAAAGAGCAAGGCCAACAGTCACTGGTGTTTATTCCAAATTGGACCCATTTTCTACAGTAAAATGAAAAGATGATGAAAACAATGATTCTGTGCAAGTACTTTGTTTGGTCTCTCGTTTCTGATTTCCAGCAGGCAGCACCTCATGGCACCAAGGATGGGTGGGAGCAGCCAGGAGAAAAACTGGAATAAGTTCAACAGGTCAGGGAGGGCTGGGCAGCTCCACCACTTCCAACCCAAACCATCCCACTTTAGTCTGAGAATTGCTGGCACAGCAGCCAGTGCTACATCTCATGACTTCACTGGGAGCTATTTTACTGTGTCTGACACAAGTATCCTTCCCCCAGTAACCTGCCTGGAATGCAATTAGTTAATTATCGAGAGGACTTTAAAACCCAGGAAGCAGCAGCCACTAAATGGAGCTGAGCCTGGAGGAGAAAGCTTTGTAAGAGACATAAATGCAACAGTAATAAATCACGGGGGTTTCATCCTGGAGAATTATTGTTGTGTTCCATTATTTGCAACAAGTACCCTCAACAACTACAGCCAGCGAGTCTCTGCCTTTCATTATTTCCCAAGTGTTCAGTGTAACGAGCCACATCTGATTAATCCTCCTGCCTTTGGGGGTTATGGACACCAAGCACAAACCATCCCAAAAATTAGGGCTCTCTGGCCTATCTGACAAAAAACTGCTGCCCAGTCCCACTGAAAGAGATGGAAAATATAAATCTGTAATGAATCTCTTACACCCCAAGTTTGGATTATTTCCTCCTTACCCAGCAGCAATCAGAACACCATACACCTTGAGAAAGTGAAAGGTGGCAAGGGAAGGTGCTGGGATGTTTTGATTTGTTCAATAATACGATTTAGAAGCCCAGTTCACCCCGAACAGCACGGTAGTGAGAAGGCCAGCAATCAGCTAGCAGAAAGGACCTGTTTTTCATAAACACCCCTCCCCAGCTCTGCTTTTCTTCTTGTGTGCTCAGCTGGAGCAATTAAGACAATAATCTATAGGAAGCCTACCCCCAAAAGCCTCTCACAGCTTTCTCCAGCTGTTTCCTTCTTTTTGTTGCCAGCAAACCCAAGCTCTGAAGAGATGATTCACCTCAGCAGGACTCCAAACTCTGCATCTGCTCCGGGGGCATAATCTTTGCTGGGTACATGGAAATGGTCTTTAAACTAATGGAGTCACCAGACTAAGCAAAAAATCCTCTTCTCTGAATCCACACACAAAGGGTTTATTTTCAATTTTATTTCTAGATGGGCATTTCAAGATTATCATCTTTCTTTTTTAATCATCATAATGCTTCTTTACAACACACATTGCTCTTCTAAAAGGACCTTACTGCGCTTTGTAAATGTAAATCTGCATCATCTTTTTATAGATTCAGACACTATCTACAGTGGCTTGTCCAGCAACACAGAGAAAATCCCTGGAAGAAGTGGAACTGGCATTCAGTGACCATAAACTATCCCCAGCCATAATGCTGCCCCAAAAACAATGCTGAGAAATGCAGAAATATGTTTTTTAAGCAGATTGGAGCTTCCCATTCTCCAAGAAAAGGGAGGTTTCACCTTAACTACAGCAATTGGAAAAATCTGTCTGTAATTCCTGTGAAGTGTGGAGAGTGTCCCCAGCCCAGGGCAGAATCCACAGTTCAGCTGAGATGGAGGGAGAGGGCAGAAGGATTGCATGGGTGAGGAGGAAAAATTCAATTTGTCGCTCCAAAGGAGCTCCCACTGCTTTGGACACCATGGAGGGGTTTTTTGTGATTCCCCTCTTTGTGCCTCCATGTAGGAGACATTAATACAGGCTGAGGAAGGGAAAAGGTAAATGATTTTTTCCTCTTTATACAGAAAGAGTATAAATATTTTCCTCCCAGGACATTTGTGGAAGTTTCTGCAACTCAGTGCCGTACTGGGAAAAACCCCACTATTGCTGATCACTCCAGACATTGTCCAGGGCAGCTCCTCTGGTATAAAGCTAAAGGAAAGTCACACTGAATTTTATAAATACAATTTTCCCTTCTCAAGAAGGAATACTTATTTTCTTTGAAGTCCAAGGAAGTCAGAGAAATGTAGAATAAAGTAATAATTTTCATCACGCAGTGGTTTCCTGGCTAAAAGAATTTCCTGTGGATAGCAGAAACTTCTCTCACAGATGCTGAACAGGCCCATTTCCACTCTCTGGAGACCAAAATTTCTCCTTTGAACTCCTGGGATTGTGAATTGTCACTCCCTCCACATTCATTACCCAGCTACCATCTGCCAGGAACTAATAAAAACAACAGTTACCTCATGCTCCTAAGATAACTAATCTCATCACCTTTGCAGAATCATTAACAAGGAAGAAATGCAAGTTTAATAATCCCTCCCTTGGGATTTGGAGTTCTGGGCATGTATTATCATAAATGAAATTCATTTTTGCTGTATATTCCAGAACATGAGTTCCCATGTAAGACAGCAAAGCTAAAGACTAGGAAACAAAGCCTGAAAAAGTCGTATTTTGCTGTGCTTCCCCTGGGAGGAGAGGATGAAGCTCAGACTGAAGCTTAGCTGTGGACCAGCCCTATTAAAATAATTCAACACAGAAAGGGACCCCATAACCCCAAAAAGAACATGAAAAGGACTCTTAGATGATGTGCTTTTGTTTCTGAAACATAACAACAGAACCCACTCATCATCACAGCATAAGAAATTATTCTCTCAATAATGAATTTGCCGACTCCCACTCTAGCAGACACTGTTACCCACAAAGAGCTCGACAATCTGTTGTTTGAAATGCTTACAACATCTGCTTCTGTGTTTGCCATAAAAACATGGAAGTAAACAGGCAGCTGAAATCAAATCAGAACACCCAGGGCTGGAGGAGCTGCCAGCCTGGCCGGGCAGGGTCTCCCTCCTGCACAGCACTTCAGCAGCTCACAGTCTCCACTCAGCTCCCACACTAAACCTGCTGCCACCTTCAGCTACAAAGAAAAGTTGATTTTTCCATAGAAGAAGAGACGTTGCAACTCAAACACTGCCATAACAGCAGCGGATCACAAGGAGAAACAAATCTCCAGTCCCAAGTTCTGGGTGAAATTCACCCAGCTCCAATCCCACAGTGCATCAAGGGCGAGCAGAGGAAAATAGTTTCAACAAATTCCACATTCTGTAGTGCTTTTCCCACAAATCTCACTTCTGTTATGGTCTCTGAACTATCTTTTAATAAAATCAACAGATAGAACCGAGGCAGGGTTGAAACCATATCAACCTGGAAGTATCTAAACCCTGAAGAAATACCTACTGCTGTACCCATACATGCAAAAGCTGCTTGGTTATTCTTCCCCTTGCTGACAGTGTTACTTAAAAATAGTTTGTACATAGTCCTCAATCAACTCAAACTGCCTTTTGCTTCGTTCATTATCAGCATTTGAGGCCCTGCTTGCAGCCCAGAGTGAAGGGAAGCCCAGGGCAGTGACACATCCAAGCTGACAGCCCCCTGTGCCAGGGCTCTGCAGTCAGCTCTCACTGCCAAATGTACTTCTCACCACCAGAATGGCCTCATTTACTGCTCTGTGCTGGCTATTTCTGTTCACATCACAGGGCTTAATTAGGCTCTTGCAACTAAAATTACTTCTTTGGACTAATTTGTATTAGAGAATGCTTTATTGAACGTTTAAAAAAAGTTATGTACGTTCCCTAATGCCAGATCTCGGCCACGCTTGTTCCTTGTTTTGTTTCAGCTGTTTTAGGGAAAGATCCTTCATTGCAGAAGTCTTGTTGCCTTTCAGGCTCCATATTTCTTTTTGTCACATCTAGAAAGCTCAGGTTCAAATTATCAACCAGCTGATAGAGTCTTTCCAAATAGTTCAAAACAGACTCAATGTTGGGAAAAGCCTCCAAGATAAAGTCCAGTGTTTGACCGAATCCCACCATGCCCACTTAACCACATCAAAGTGACACATTTACTTGTTTTTGGAATAAAATGTAAATCAAATAATATCCACAGCATTTTCCATGCAGATATTGAAGTGAGTTCTCCCCTTTATCCCCTGAAGTCCCACAGCAGCCCAGCTCTGCCTCTCTGCAGACTTTCCTAGCCTGAACTTGCTCTCTGAGTCTTCTATGAATTCCTACCTGAGGAAATTCCCATTTTCCCAGGGGTTCTGTCTCCTCCTCACCCTTCAGGCTCTGGCAGCACTCAGCCTTTACATGAACATTCTGGAAAAGCTGCCCACAGTGACAGCCCATTGCAAGCCCCCCATCCAGCTCCTGCAGCACCATCAGCAGCCAGAGCTCCCCGTGTTTGTTATTTCTGTGTCCCACCCCACTGGAGCTGCAGATGAGACCTCTCCCTTTGCAGGGAAGGGCTGCCCACATACCCCAGGCTGAGACTGCAATAGCTGCTGAGCCCATGGACTGATAAGGACCTACGTAAATATTTCAGATTAAATTCAGTATTTTTGTTCATGGTCGGAAAGGCCTCAGTTCCCTGGAGTTCCCTGGACACGTTCAGTGTGACAGAGGTCAAGTGTCTCATCCCACAGCAAATGTTTGTCCTTTATGACACCATGCAGAATGTGAATTCTGATCTATAAACTCTTTAATTTCTACTCAATGAAAAGCCTAAGGCAGATGGGAAGCAGGAAGGGGAGTTAGAGAAAACTCATTATTACAGAATATGAATTATTACCCACAAGTCTCTTAGGTCACCTCTGCTCTGCTGTGGAACACAGACTCCTTGCACAAGGCTTATTAAAATACAGACTATCTGACAGAATGGGGCTAGTCCTTACCTAGGCTGAACAAGATGCAGGCATCTTTCTCCAGCACTTAAACCAAACTCATACTAAAAAGCACATTAGCAAAGCATTAAAATTAAGCAGAGTATCTCAGAGTCCAGTTTTTGCCCCATCGTATCCCCTTTCTGTGTCAAACATGGCAAAAACAGCCGTGTCCCCAGGATGAGGGCTGGCAGCTCGGTGTCCCTGAGCCCATGGCCACAGGGCCGGTGTCACCCCAGCTGCCTGGGCTGCTCCTGCTGAGCCAGGGAAGCTGAAGAGCTGCAGGGAGCCCCTGCCAGGGCCACGCTGGCCAGAGCCAGCCCGGGGTGGCCGCACTGTGACCAGATCAGTGGGACACAGGCACCTCCCTGGAGAAAATGCAATGCTTGCTGCTTTGTGTGCTGCAGTGATTCCTGACAAAAAGAGTGGGGAAAATAACAATTTGGATTTTCTAAGACACTCCAAGCAGCTGCTTAAAAAAAAAAAAAAAAAAAAAAAACAAAAAAAACCAAGTGTTCTCCTGTTACATGCCATCAAGGCCAGGCTGGACAGGGTTGGGAACAACCTGGTCTACGGAAGGTGAACGAGAAGACCTTTAAGGTCCCCTCCAACCCAAACCACACTAGGATTACCTGAAATAAAATCTTTTTTTTTCCCAACTATAAGGTGTTCAGCATATCAGATTTCACCACTGAGTTACAAACCTTTGCTTCCTTTTATTTCGTGCACATGAACTCCTCTCTTTCCTTTCACACACACACAATCCCACTGAGAAGTGTTCACTTTTTACCTCCTTCCTATCTCCAGAGCCTCTTCTTCCCCCTGGGCATGTTTTTAATGGCCTTACCAACTGGCTGGTAATTAACTTTTACTCTGCTTTAGTTACTGACCGTTTCCCAGGACAAATTATTCAGAAAACCTCTTTCACCCATAGCACAGCTCTAGCCAGAGGTAAAACACGATACCTAGGAACAGATAAGTCTTTTTTTTTTCCCCTTCTGGGAGAGTAACCATGGATGCAACAAGAAACAATGCCTGCAGATAAAAAGAATGCCTCTAGATAATAATGTTTGTCAGAAGAGATTCGCACATTTCTTTGAACTGATATATTTATATCCTGCTAATTATTCGAGAAAAATCTCAGAGACCTTATCACAAAGACAGTCAATGCCACGGTTATATTTTTTTCCCCTTCAGGTCTAGGTTTCTTTTAAATGTATCCCTCAAATTTTCAAGTTGGCTTTTCACAGTTTCCAGTCATTTCAGTAAATTACACCTATGAAAACACCCCTACCCTAGAATGCACCGGTTCAATTTCTCAGGAAACATCTCTAGATCTGAAGTCCATTGGAGTTTTTCCACAACCAGCTTAGGTCATGTTTTGATTTGACTGTAAATACTCCCTCTCTTGTTCTTTCTCTGCTTTTCCAGGAGAAGCAGGGGACGCTGCTGTTAGTGCTACACCAACACCACACAACTAACCCACAGCGAGTTGTACGAGCAGGAACCAAACACAGGTAAGGTCACCTCGGGGTCTTTTTTCCTTTATAGCCTCTGGAATGGCAATTTAGAAAACGTTCTGCTCAGCAGCTTTTCAGGGGCTGCTTTTCCCTCTCCTCTTACAGAGATAAGGGAGGCAAAACATCATAGGAAGGCTTTGAAGCAAAGCTACACCTGGGCTGGAGGAATGGCCAAGCTCGAGCTCCTCCCTTCCCCAGAGGAAAAGGGGAATAAAATATTGTGCAGTGTCCTGCAGAGCCCCCATGTCCCTGTGTTTGAGGCAGCTCCAGCTGTCCCTGGGTGTTTTTGTCAGGATGCTGCAGCCAGAGCATCCTCCATGGAAAGCCCCAAACCAGGGGAGGGGACATGGGAGCTTTTGCTGCTCCCACTTGCAGCCTGTCCCAGGGTTGTGTGGCTCCTGGAACCTGGAATTACAACAGCAGTGCACTAGAACTACCCTCACTGCAGGGACACAACAGCCTGTTAGAGGTGGCAAGTGCCATTTGAAATAGTTTTTAAATCCTCTCATTCTTTCAGCAGATGAGCTGCTGCAAGTTGATTTCAACACCCCAAGCCGGAGCAAGCTGAACTCGGATCCAACTGGGGAGAAATGTGCTTTTCCTCAGAAATGACAGGAAATGTCCAGCACTCAGTACCAAACCATGCCCATCTCACCCACTGACACCGCAGGGAAATTATTCCATCTACAAAAGCAGCCTTATTATAAGGATTTAAAAATCCTGAAGTACAACGGCTTCTTCACCAGCGGGGCAACGCTGGCTAACAGAATTTCAGTCTCAAATCATGTCACAGGCAATGCCATTACATTCTCCTGTGCCACTGGAAGCTGACACATTTCAAAAATAATACACTTAAAATCGTTCCACACTACCAAATATGCAGAGTAAGCAGAAATTCCAGATGTCTTCATGGAAGCAGAGATACCTCACACACACAGAACAATTCCTATTTTAAGGCTCAGTGTCTCAGTAACTCAATTCCTACTTTGTTTAAATGCTTAAAAGTCTTTTACACATTACAGTACTGAGCACTGGGCTACAACTCTTACTTCACTGAAGTTTATTACTTTATTATTTCACTCAAAATTAAGTGAAACAAAATCAATGAGTCATGGGAAGTCATTCACAACCAAGTTTATAGGAAAATATTTTAATTCCTGTAATTAAACAGCAACCAGCCTGATGTCCCTTAGTGGCAGATTCTCAGTTGGTGTCAACTGTCATAATTCCCTTGATTTCAACAAGGAATATTTATATCACCTGAGAGCCATTCCTTTTTACAGAGGAAAATCACAATTAATGCTGATTAACCAGTTTAACTGGTGCAACAATTATTTTGTCATTTGTAAAGAATTTGAGTGCTTGATAGAAAATAGGAAACTTATATCTATGATAAAATTCAGCTTTTTTCCCCATGCTATAACAAATACACGCAGACACCTCCAGCACAGCAGAAGCTGCTGCCAGAGGCTGATGGCAATGGGGCAGCTCCTGCTGCCTCCCTTGGGGGTCACTGGGACCCCAGGGACCAAGGAATCACTTTTCTCTTCTAAAAATCTACCTAGGATCCATTAAATAGCCACAGATCCAATTTGTAGCTTTTAAGGCCAAAGAGGGCAATAATTCATATATTCTGGCCTCCCAAAAAACAGAGTCCATTCCATTTTACAATCTCCTCCCTTAGGAAGGGCTGCATTTGTGACTGATGGCGTGTGGTATTGGAATTGAACCTGCCCAAAACTGCTGGGTTTGCTCTAAAGGATGCTGGAAATGCAAAAGTAACTGCTGGCTGCAGCTCCTGTGAGCAAGGCAGGTTTTATTCCCCCCTCTTTGTTATCTCTCTCTCCTGCATTAAACAATTTGTGTGCTTTGTTTATATTGTCAACAGCACTGTGTGCCAATTGTGATAGAAAAATTTACTTAGAATTTAATTAAGTATCCGAAGCCTCTGGGAAAACAATGGAAAGTGGGTGTGTGAGAAGAGGGAGGGAAACATGGTCAGGGTAGGAAGTTTAAAGCTCTTTTCAAGTTCTTTTTTTTTTTTTTTATGTGACTCTTGAACATTAATGACTTAAAGGAATTTGACTATCACATACTTCTCAGGTGACTGGAATGAAAAAACAACCACAAGAGCATTTCATGATCCCAGGTTTGTGTATTTCTTAGATCCTAGAGTCACTTTGGGAATATCCCCTCAGCACGGACCAAGCCTGAACCAGCAGCATCTTCACTCAAAGCACACAATGACAAAGCAGTGAAAACAAACGCACTCATTTTCTGTTTGTGGTGTGTTTAGTGAAAGGAGCCCGGCAGGCAGGGCTCTGCTCGAGCTGGTGGCCCAGCACAACCCAGCACAAACCAGTACGGCTGCTCCACATTTACAATAATTCCATAATAAAGAGGAGGGAAAAAACCTGACAGAGGAAAAGAGTGGGGAGAATAAATCCAATACATGGCTCAAAGCACTGCTCAACTCATTATCACAGCCACGAAAGAAAAGGTATTTCAACCCTAACAGAAAACACCCTAAATCACACTAAGATTATGCGACAGAACTACAGGAAACAGAAAGTTTCAAAATGACACAGTGAAGGTAGAAGACAAGAGCAAACTCAGATAAAAGGACACAGGAAAAAGTAGAACCTATGCAAAAAGTAAAAAATCTGGCTTTGTTACTTTCTATAAAAATCCTGTCAGAGTCTTTTCCCTGGAAGGAAAGCGTCTGTCAGAGCAAGCGAGAGGAACTGAGAGCGGCAGATCTGAGTCAGGGGAACAAAAGCAGAGCAGCAGAGTAGAAAGAAGTCAGCAGCCAGTCCCCAACAGTCTGGCACACAATAAAACACACCAGCAATCACAGCTTCGGTGAGAGACGGTGCAGGAGCTGCAGATGAGATGAACAGATGGAAAGACAAAGCCAATCAGGAATCAAAATGCACAGTTCCAGCAAGGAGACTCCCCACCAGTGTACATTTTGCAGGCTTTAGTTCTATAACTAGGTCAAGTGAATTTTTTTCTTTACCCCTTAACTGCTGCCTGAAGTAAAAAGTTCCAAAGTGAGGACAGATCCTAAGAATCCCCCAAAATATTCTGAGCATGTATGGAAAATAAAGCCATAGATTAACATACAACACACAATGTAAACAAAACAGACTTTAGCATAAATTTTAACTGAGGTACGGAACTGGGCACTCCATGAAAATATATGGAAGGGGATAAAACGCAAAGGGATTTTCAAAATGACTGGAGTGGTTGGGCACATATATATATATTTTTATACAATACTGACAGATGGCAAAAACCCTTGGTAATTGCATTCAGCTTTTTTATCAATAGGAATCACTTCTCCCCCTTAATCTTAAGAGTTCCTCAATACTCTGCTATCAAACTAAATTTGTGATGGCAATGATAATATGCTATTTATTAGCATTCCAGGACCACAGGTTTATGAAGGGATCAGCTAAAAACTCAGGAGTGACCCAGGGGCTGTCCAGGCACGTGTACAAAATGTTGTCACTACCAAATAATCCATCGCTGGCAGCAAACACTGCACAGACACCACCAACAAAAGGCTTTTCTCCCTCTGCCCCCCTGCCCTGCAATCATTCAGACGCTGCCACCCTGGCATATGTGCACATAATCCCGAGCAGGGATGATCCCAGGGCTGAGCACACTTTGTGTGGCCCGAGCAGGAACACAGATTGCCCATTGTGCCCGAGTTTCCGTGGGATGAGGCACGGCACCCTCACACGCTGTCCGGCACAGCACATGGCACATCATTCCCAAGAAACAAGAAATCAGGGAATATTTGATCTCAACACCACAGAATGACACAGGTTGTTTGTAGCGGTTTCGGGGTGCTGTAGGAATCTCTGTGATGTGCCGGCGATTTGGACAGAGCTCTCCAGAGTCCAGTCTGAGAGCATGCAGGTTTATTGGGGAAACAGGGTGGGCGGAGGGGCAGAGGAGAAGAGCCCCGGAGAAGGAGCAAGAGGCCAGAGAGGGCAAGAA
>VZTX01015856.1:322-11019 GCA_013400915.1 Pardalotus punctatus
GATCTGTGATGACCTGCCCCTTGTCTGCCGTCAAAACAGAGTAGGAATCAAGGATGAAGAATCTGTGTTACAGAAAATTAGCTCAAATAATAAGATGCAGGAAAGTTCTCCAGAAGGTTCAGATAAAATAAGTGTGATTAAAAGGGCAAGCAAAGCATGCTAAAGAATGACATTGCTAAAGAATGTCTAAAGCAGTTTTCTTTCAATTAAACATTTCTGTATTATTATGTGACTTAGTGGATTCTAAACTATGGGCAGAAAGGAAAAAGAGTTAGCAAACTTTGCTTTTGAAATACATAAAACAGTACCAAAAAATGAGCTAATCCCAATGCCAGTCTTTGGGCCTAGAAAGTCTGGTCTACTTCCTTAAAGTGTATTTGTAACAAAAAAAAAAAAAAAAAAAAAAAANTCTGTTTTTCTTCGTTAAAGTGTGTTTTAAAAAATAAAAAAAAAAAAAAAAAAAACAAGATTGGATTGCCTATATTGTATTTCCAGTGACTGCTATTAGGTCCTGGTGCATGTACTTTTGGGGACATTATATTAGACAGGAGGCAATTTTCCTTTGATCATGTGGTGTAGAATGCCAAAAATAAATTTCTCAATCTTTGCCTCAACAAAAGTCATTAAATTCATGGTTATTCTGAGCCCTGGAGCTCAAAAATATTTCCTTTGTGAAGCTATAGCTTTTTTTTTTTTTTTTTTGACTGCAGAGCTTCACATTTTTCGTCTCTGTGATAGCTATCTCTGAATTTAAATAAGCTATTAACAGTGTTTACCATTTTTCCCCAGAGGTAACATGAGCTTGCAGAGCAAAATGTTGGCTTCAGTGTCTATATTTCCATGTCCACTTTTAATAAAATGACTACTTAACTTCAATAAATATTTTCTTAATGTGTGCCTCGCATTCCCGAGAAGCAACAAGAGTCAGGCAAAAAATTAATAGCACTCCACAAAAAGCATGAAATGGGATTAAAATGTTTGCCACAGGAACTGTTACCAGCAAGTGTGATTTGTCTAATCTGCACATTTGATTTATTGATGGATAAATCAGTTTTAAGGGAAATGTGGTGAACTGAAATGGAAGAGTAAACACTCCAGTCTCTATATGTGTCTAACTTCATGGCCTGCATTTATTTAGGAGGCCAGTCCGGAGGACATAAAGTTGTTTTTCAGGCTTAAAATGCGTGGCTATAATATAAATGTTTGATGGACTGCAGATTTGCTTGATTTGTGCAGGAGACAGCGATCTGCAGCCGAGTGGGAGGAGAACAGAGCGTGCTGCTGATCCAGCCAGAAAAATCTCTGCCACCCCTGTGCCTGCAACACTTTTCTCCTCCATGAGCAGCTGAACCAGCTCATGTCTGCCAGAACAATGAACTCCCACGCTGTCTGTCGGTAATGGACTAAATAAAGTGAGAATCACTTGTTTTTGTTAGAGATGATGTGTGCGCATCCTCTCCCACCTCTCCTCCTTCTCACCCCAGAAAAGTCAGACACTCACCTCTGGAAAAAACGCTTGTGCCCTTTGTCGTTTTGGGATTACTGATTTCTGCCAACGTTTCTAAAAAATGTTCATAAAACATAACAAAGGCATACAAGAGAAAGAAAAAGAGAGAGAATTAATCTTGTTTTTTCTGATTTGGTGTCTCTCAACAGCAGGAAAGGACTTGTGGACTTCTCGCTCCACCAGCAAGAAGTCCACAAGGAGTTGGGAAGGGACATGGCCAGGGCACTGACCCCAGCTGACCCCAGGGATATCCCAGACCACATTCCTAGGGTATAAATCTGGGGGAAGACGAAGGGAGATCATTCCTTGAGGACTCATTGAGGACTGGCCAGTTGGCGCTGGGCAGTGGTTTTCATTCGTATTGCTTTTTTCTGTTTCATTTTATTTCTCTCACTTTTTTATTCCCTTTCAGCATCATCATCATCATTGCAATTTTTGTTACTGCCGTTGTTTTCGTTGCTTATTTTTGTTTTATTTTACTTGTTTTGCAGCTGCTTTGAGTTTGTTTTTTCTTTTTTTTTTTTTTTTAATTTTGTAGAAAGGGTTTTTCTGCTCGTGTCTCATGAGTTTTCATATTTTTTACCCTTCCAATTCTCTTCCTGCCCTGCTGGTGGAGGGGGCAGCATGAGCCAGAGGCTGCGTGATGCTCAGTTGTTCTCTGGTTCAACCACCAACTGATGAAAACTGCGATCCTAAAGGGGAAAAACAGAGCAATTTGCTCTCACCAGCATGAATAAATGCACCTAGATATCCACTTAACGGGGTGCTACCACTTTACACAAGGAATTTTGAAAACAGAAGACTCTTAAACCTTTCACAACAGGCTCTGCCAGCCAAAGGTGGGTGTCAAAAATTGATGTACTCGGGAAAAGGAGCGCAGAAAGGAGTGAAATGGTGCTGTCAGAAGTGCTTTTTTACCAGAGCCATAACAGCTCTAGGAGTGAACTCCAGCAGAGGTTTCACACAGAAAACCCTGCAAATGGCATTTATAAAGAAAGCTGTGAGGAAGAGTATGTTTGGGTGATTTTCTTATTATGTGTCTTGAAAATCTTACAATATAAACTGTGAGAGCTCTCTGAAGTCACTGTCTCTTTTCAAAACAATATAAAAGAGTGTTTCAACTATTGTGCAGTGTGCTGCACTGTGGAATAAAGAAAATTGTCTTTGATGTTTTAAAGGCTGGCTTTTCCTGGGTTTGGTGTGGTTGTTTTGGTCTTTTTGGTGTTTTTTTTTAGTTCGTTTTTTTTTTTTTTCTCCAAAATATGGTAATTTTCCCTGGTTGACATTAACTAAATGATGCAATCAGAACAGATTGGAGCTTCTGATCAAAACTCTGCCTTAAAAGTTGTGTGCAGACACAACAACAGGAAAGACAATAGAAAAAAAATACTTAATAAAACACCATAGCCATAACCTTTTTTAAAAAAGTAACATTTTGAGTATGTACTTCCTGGCAGATAGAAAAAATACCAAAGATATTCTAATTCTAAGGGGCTACTGCTAAAGTTTGAGGGGTTTATATTTCATTTGCATGTCTAATTTTATTCCCTGTTTTTCTTAAGATTGCAACGTATTTTCTGCCTTCTGAAAGAATACTGTTAATTATCATGTTTGGAATGCTTGTATGAGTAAGAAAGTAAATTTTCCCCCTAGACTTGGGGATAAAAAGAGCAGGTAAAACTATCTGACACAGGTGAATATAATGAAAAATACCCAAACCCTACCCTGCTCAATCCAGCACTAGAAATAACAGAGCCAGTTTAACAGGCTGGGATTTGCTATGTTCTTTTCTTTTTTTTTTTTTTTTTAATGTATTTTGGTTGTTGGGTTAACTTTTTTTTTTTTTCCCAGATGCTTCTATATTAGACCAAGAATGCTGTACTCTAAATATATCAGCTTGGGTGTCTGTTAATTTATGCACCTCATTCACTGTAGCTCTTTCAGGTGGCGAGGTTGATTGAATGCAAATTTTCACTCCCCATCATCTCATTGACAAAGACCACAAGGGAATACAGGCTAAATTAAGAAAAATTTAACACCTTTATTAAGTTAATGGTGAGGAGGGAAGTTTTCTGGCAGTGATTTGATGATATTTTGCACGCATCCTATCATATTGAAAATTCCAGTGCTGCAATAGGAACATTATAGACCTGTCAGAGGAGTTTTCTGATCCTCAATTATAAATGGTTACACATCTGTTACCTTTTGGGCATAAAAATTTCTGACTGCAGCCACTTCCATCTTTTTTTATTAAATATGTTTAAGAGATTTTTGAACAGAATATTCCTAATACAGTAGTGAGGGATATTCCGTATGTAATCTGGAAATTAATTTGTATATATATGTATATATATATGCACACACACACATAGAAATTTATATTCTCTTTTAACTCACCTTAAGCATTGTGGGTGTCAGATTTATTATTTCATTTAAATGTATAAAAACGCAGTTATATTTAAAAGTTTAAAATCATTGGTGTCAGAATTTACACTTTTTCGGTCTTAGGAATTCAGAGAGGTCCCACCTGACTGGAAGCTGGTTATACTTTTTGGAAATGCTGCAGAAATTTGAGAGCAATTATCCAAAAATAATTTCACAACAGTCAGTATCCAAGTTTTTAGATAAGAGTAAATAAATGAATGAATGAATAAATTAAAAAAACCCAAAACCAGCTTAGTCGTTCATTATATTTTCTTGCAGAATTCCAGGTGGAAATGGGGTCTGCACATGGTCAGAGTTCATCAAAATTAAACACCAAGGCACAAACAGCAGAGCAAAAGCAGAATAACATTCAGAACTACCGGGCTGATGAAATGGATTTTTACTTTAAAATCAAAAGTGGTGAGGACCGAGCTTCCTACAGAGAACTCAGATAAAAAAGCTGCATGGTTCCTGTTCAAAATTCCTCCAAATTGCCCCACATTAGGACAAAAACATGGAGTTGAGTCAAGTATATTCGAGAATCTGACATTTGGTGACACTTTTAAATGAAAGTTTACACATTGAGTAAAAATTAGAGCGGTTTTCAGTTTAACTGCCATTTTGGCTTTTCACTTTAAAGCCCAAATGCATTAACAATGTGTCGTTATTTTTATTGCTGATTTTGAGAAAACTTTCTCTTATAGGTGTACAAAATTAAGTATTTGGTTGGTTTTAATTCTTTTTTTTTTTTTGTTTTTCAGATCAGTCAGGATCATTTAAAAACGCCAAAGGTAGATAGAAAATCAGTTTTAATTCTGTGTAAGAAAATAGGGTTGCTAATGAGTATGAGGCTCTCTCTGAGGTGATACAGGATTTAAGTTTGCATGGGTAATGTATACAACAAATAAAGGGAGATTTTTACATTGTTGTGTAATTTACACAATATTTTGCTTGCCTAATTATCTTGGAATGAGTGTTTAGGGCAGTTTGAAATGTTTAGATGGTGCCTTGAAATAAAAAAACAAACAAAAGGCAAACAAAGAAGCAAACAAAAAGTAAACAAAAAACAAACAAAAACCGAACAAAAATCCCAACAAAAACAAAACAAAAAAATTCCAAAAAGAAAAACAAAAAATACCCAAAAAGAAAAAAAAACCAAAAAACCCAAACAAAAAATACCCAAAAAACCAAAAAAAAACCCCCACAAAACAAACAAAGAAAAAACCAAAAAACCCAAACAAACAAAAAACCGAACCAAAAACCACAACAAAAAAACAAACAAAAAAAAAAATAGGTGCCATAAATGCCCATCAGAGGGTCTGAGATATCTGAAATGTGAATTTGGTTCATTGTCATTTACTCAATTATTTATTTTTAAGAGCAACACTTCCCGATGTAAAATCTCTCTTTCGTCTCTTCCCTTACAAAAGCGTCATAATTTAATAAATTACAATAAAAATCGATGCTCTGGGTTATATCAAAAACCTAAATGCATTTTTTTTTTTTTGTCTCATGTTTTGAGTTTCTCTGCTACAACTGCAGAGTCTTGGTGGCTCTTTCCTTTGGCAAATTCGTGTGTTTGTCGTTATTATGTGCCATTTCCACTCAGATTTAGATTTAAAAATAGGCTGTTTTTTGTTTGAATTTTTTTTTTCTTTCACCATAACAATGTTCTGTTAGCGGTAGTGAATATACTCGAAATTGTGCTGAACTCTGTCACATCACTCCTGAAAACATTCCTAGCAAACATAGTAGAGAAATAACACAAATAATTAGAATAAGAAATAAAATTTGCCCCCTCAGTTTGACTTACTCTGGGATTCCATTTAAAATAAGGACATATATTTTTAAAAGAATGCATTAATGTAGGTTAAAATGCCAAGTATTTCAAAATTGAATAAAAAAATTAGGTATGGAGCATGTAAGACTGAAAATTTGAAGAAATCTGTACCAACTGGTTTTTGTTTTCAGGCCATTGAAAGCCTATCTTTCAGGTAAAACATAATTAATTAATTAATTTTGAGCAGTCTTTATCCCTGCTGATGACAAACTTTAAAATATATGTAATCATCTGTGACAAATCGAGCCAAATTCAACAATTATAGAATGTACTGTTTCAGAATTATAGAATATATATATATAATTATATGTGAAGCAAAAAAAAAAAGTGTGTTGGTAGTAAAGGACTCTCTTACTTCACATAAAGATCAAATCTCCCTTTTTAAATAATAATGAAGTATTAAATATTCACTTACTGCTTCACTAAGTGTAATCTTCTGAAAGAAGAACCATCATGTGGATGAAATCTTTAAATCAGGCGGGGTTTGGGGATTCATTTTAAATTTAAAATTCCCAGAGTAACCGATGAGAATCAGTAGAGTATGCAAACAATTGATTTTACAAATTACTCCATTACTCCAGCAGTTCAATGAACTGCACCTGGAATGTTTGCACATGTTGCAAAGATCTGGAACAACAGAACTGACCATTAACATGAGAAAAAAAATTAATGTTTTTTCAGGTCGAGATTCACTGAAATTAATAGAACCCCCAATTATTTTCTGTTTTTTCTTTTTTTTTTTGTTTGTTTGTTTGTTTTTGTTGTTGTTGTTGTTGGTTGTTTTTTTTTTTTTTTTTAAATTTTTTTAACAGGAAAAAGAGATTCCTCTCAAGGTTATCCACAGATGATTTTTAACATTCTCCCGTTGATAATTTTTCCGTGGATTGTCCCATCCTGCCAATCCATCTTAAGTTTATGCACAGTTTTTCAAACAACAGCTAATTACTTGGTTAATTGCTTCTCTGCACAAGGAAATCCTTAGTTTGAGCTCACAGATGTCTCCCTGATAATGGAAGCTCTGGACTGGGGTAGGAAACCCTCAACAATTTCACTTTTCTTCTTTATCTGCTCCTGAAGACTCTCAGTGGCTTTTACATGGCATGAAATGGAAATTTAATTTCGTATTTTCTTGTGGCTTTCAGTAATTAGTAGGAAAAAACCCCTTGTTTCGTGAAGTTATGACTGTTATTTTCTCTAATTATGCAAAATTAATACACTCTCTTCTTATTAAAGATGAGAAAATGGAGTATGTCTTTATGCAATAATACAACTGGTATTTAAAAGCAGCTAAATAATTCCTTTACTAATACCTACAGTATCAGTGAAGCAAGTAAAATTCAACTTCTAACCAGGAATGGTCAATAATTAAACTTACAGAATTTTGATATGGGTATTACAATGAAACCATAGGATGTGATGCAACCAAGGGACATTTTACTGGCAGATAGAGCACAATGCAAACATAAATTAATTTTGTGTGCCAAAACATCTCTTTTTCCATCCAATTTCATTGTATGAAGAGTTGAATTCAAGAGTGCAATGGCACGGTCTGATATCAACATGGTATTTGTCATTATGTATGGAATGGGGACAGGAACAGTTATTTTCCAGCACATTGTGTTCTAAAAACTAATCCTCATGAGATAGCCAAAATACCTTTGGCCCTGGAAAATACATGTTTTTTAGGTTCCCACCTGGATTGGAAATGACAGCAATTTTTATTTTTTATCAGCTTGTTTTGCCTGAAGGATTCTTGTATTTACACACTTTATATATATATATATGGAAACATAAAGTTTTACATGAGTATTCTCAAATTCTTTCTTGCCTGAAACTTTTCCCCCCCAAGTTTCCATCCACAGCCATTCTTTACAATGGGAGAATGGACACTAAAAACATCAGGAGGTGATTTCTCGCAGTTCCAATGGTTTTGATACAAATCTAAAACTCTCTTGACACCAGATGAATTCCTCTCCTATTTCCTAGGGAATACGAAGAGGATCAGGATTGCCACATTTTGGCAACCACACATTCCTGCTCTCAAAAAGCTAATGCATAGATGTCGCTATAAATAATTATCAACCCTTTGAAAGACTCTAAATTAAGTCATTTTCAGACTTTTGTATTTAATTTAATTTCCTCAGCAAGGGTTCAAAGTAGTGTTAAGTTGTGCCAGATTTTGTTTGTTTGGGGGTGGAAGCTGGGCAGTTTGGAAAAGTTAAAGATTGGCGGTAATGTGCATTAAGGGTGTTTCTGATACAGATTTTTAAACATGATAACATACAGTTTGCCAAAAAAACAAGGAGTGAGGATTGAATATGTTGTATTTCCAACAAACACACCAGATCCACAGTTTTATCTTCCAGAATCAAAACTCACGTCCCCCGACAAACCCCAAAATCAAAGCCTATTTAAGGTAGTTCCAACGAACTCGAGACTTTTTTATTTATTTTTTTTCCTGCAGACTGGCGCAGTAGTGTTTTTAATTGAGTGCCCATTTCACAGCTGAGTTACAAACTCCCGAGCAGGTTACAGGGGAATACTGAGAGACTTTCATTTATACTGCCACCAGACATAACTTTAATGCTGTTCTTGCATTTAACATCTTTCACCAGCTTACTGGAGCATGAGCCCCGTGGAGCACTTCATTGAACTCGCCGGCACCTACGATGGAAATACATTTGCAGAACAGCTCCCAAGCGATTAAAATGGAAAATAAGTTCTTTTATTGCAGATGTACTAATTTATAGTGTACCATTAGTATCAGCTTTTCCATTAACTCACTGAACAGAGTAATGCCGGAAAGGATGTGGACTGAGTCCCTTCTCCCCCTCCACAGCTTTCCCTGGATATCTATTTCTCCGGCATAATCAGCTTTCAAGGCAAATGTTTTGCAATAGCAGTAAATGGCATAATTATTTTGGAAACACATAATTGCAAGGTGTGTTTCAAAGTCCAGGGGATTATTTTTGCTCTCACATAGGAAGAAAAAAAAAATAATTTGAAAGATTTCACGCATACCACTTTTCAACACAGTGTTTGTTAAAATAATAAAAAAAATTGCATATATTTAATCTTGCATTGATGTATGTAATTTTCTTTCTGGTGAAGCGGTTTTGAGACGAATTCTCAACAGAAATTATTGTGAAGAATGGTCAAAGAGATGAACTTGTTTTTATTTTTTTCTGTTTTTTTGTGGGAGGCTAGATGGCACACTAAATGAGATAGAATATCTGGAGAGATAGCACTGCAAATCAGTGGAAGGTGATAATGTAAACAATTAGTAATTTGAATTTAGAGTACAATATTCATTCAGTCCAATGGACAGTTTAGAGGAATTGTATGAATTTTTCACTTACAGACTTTTTTTCATGAAAATAACATTTAACCACAATTAACAATAACAACTTTTTTTTAAAAAAAAGACCACAATTTAGTGTTGTTTGAACTCTTTTATGGAAAGTTAGGTATCAAGTTTTTAATTTAGACTTCACTTTGCAAGCAAGGAATGGGGTTCATAAATATCACCCTCAAAACTTTTTTGCTTTGTGTTCACCAACTCACTTTTTTCATCAGGAAAGTGGACAATAACATGAGTTAATCTGTGAACCTTTTAAGAAAATACAATGTTTTTATTCTTTATTATTTAAAGAACAATGTTAGGACAACTTTCACTTCCCTAAACTTCTTTGGTACTAATACCATGAAGAATTGTTCTAAATTACTCTTTAATTAGCTGAAAAGGCAGGAGTAGAATTACATAACCAACGCAAAAAATTGATTTAGTAGGTTAAATACGCATTCATGGATTTTTTTCTCTGTTCCCAAAACAGACTTCACTGATAGCCAGAAGAGAGTTATTTTTGGTATGAAAATCAGGAATACAAGTTAAAGGGATATTTAAAATAAGCTAAAAAATAATTTAAATAGCAATATGTTGGAATGTAATATGATATCCTGTTGCTTTGTTTATTTCCTTTTTTTTTTTTTAAATTGTGACATAGTAGATCACATAGGCCTTTTTTTTTTTTTTCCTCTGAATTTCAGAGCATTTTCATTTTCTCTGAATTTTTCTTTCTGTTTCCAAGATAATAATTTCAACTCTGAAGGTCAATGTAAAAACCTTTGATATTTACACATTCTCCCATTCTGCCTGTGGAACGTGACTGCTGTAAGCTCCACCATTACATTTTAGGAGAAAAATGTTAAAAATATATTACAATGTCCTCTCACACTCTTAATCCACTAAAAGTATACATATTTTGCTGACCAGATGGGATCCCCTTGGTTAAAAAAAGACAAAGCAAAATGAAACTAAAATCCCCCCAAAATATGACATAAAATGCACCAAATGCTAACAGCACCACTTAAGCAACCTTAAAAGAAAGATGTCATCCTGGTCTGGTCTTTTATTTAAATGATGATTTTAAAATAATTTTGATTTTCACTTTTAAAATATAAAACTGTCATCACGTTCCTCTTTCATAATGGAACTATCTCGTGGCATTCTACTGAATATCAAAGTTATTATGAAATATCTACTAAATACCACTCCATGTCTACGTTTGAAGCTAAATAGAAAATAATAAAATATCAAGACTCTTTGAGGAAAATTTTAGTATTTGTTGGTGAATTTTTTTTTCTTTTTTAGATTTAACAGCAACAAATTCAATTGAAAAGAGAAGTATTTGTAGAGAGTATTGAGAATCCAGAGCGGTTCTGGATAGATGTACACCAATTTTTGTGAACAAAAGTCTCTAAGGCTTCTGTTTGGAGCCATTGGAGAATAAAATACCACATTCTACATGGAAGCAGATGGGCTGAACTGAAGAGCCATGAGGACAAAAACTGAAATGAGCTGCAGGGATCCTGGACTTACATTCCCTTAATTCCATCTGGGGCAGTGGGGAGGGGGGGGGGGAGAAA